>JANLJB010029489.1:0-15584 GCA_026212285.1 Bursera cuneata
TATATATATATATATATATATATATATATATATAACTTGACCAAGTTACTATTGGAATAATTTGATTTGGGAATCACACAAATTAATTTGTTTACTCAAATTTAGTTGTCTCTCTTTCTATTTAAGCTATATATTCAGCAACTTGAAACTGGAGGGACAGCTGTTAGGGGTCATGGCTTCTAGAGAGCACAAGAAGGCTGAAATCATGTTTAAGAAGCTGCAGTTGCTTCGTTCCCTCACTAACTCCCATACGGTAATTCTCTGGCTATCTGAAATCAGATGCTGCATGTCCTTTCTTGCTATCTGATAAACCTCAAAAGAGAGGAAAACCTAGTATCAATTATCTCTTTTCTCTTCATAATACTTCTTCTACTATCTAATGCATTTGCTTTGAAAGCTTCTTCTAATACGAATACCTACATTAAGGAGATCTATTGTAATATTCTCCTCAATCTTTATTCCATTAGATTTCTATATGCTTGATATTTTCTTCTCTATATACGGAGTTTTAATTGTTTTTTAGATCGTGATTCATGATCTAGTGTGCTTAATTTCTTTCTACATAAAGAGATGCTAATCATATCATTTCTTGCAAGATTTTAGGCTGCAGATCATTTGATTAATCCAGCTTGCCCAACTCTTAAAATTGACCTTTATTTTCCATTTCATTAGATAAGACCAAAGTAAGTTGCCAATATTTGTAATTTGTTCATCTGTATATGCAGAACACTAAAAGCTCAATTGTCTTACACGCATCAAACTACATAAAGGATCTAGAGCAGAAGGTAGAAAGAATGAATCAAGACATTTCCGCCGCACAAGTTTCAAGTGCTAGTGGCCAGAATAGTGCTCCCCATGTGGTAGATATATTATGCTTTCTACACGTTCATTCATGTATTAGAATATTATGTAATCTTCTGCAGAGTATAACATAACTAAATTTTTTGTCAATTTACATATCAACAGCTTAAAGTGGAAACACATGAGAAGAGTTTTGCGATTAAGGTATTCACTGACAACAATTGCCGTGGGTTGCTTGTATTCATATTGGAAGCTTTTGAAGAGATGGGTCTTGTTGTGCTTCATGCTAGGGTTTGTTCTTCAGAGAGTTTTCTTTTGGAAGCAGTTGGAGAAATTGTAAGTAAATGAAACCATTTTGTATGCAAAACATGCAACCATTCACATGTATCTCTCTCTTTTGCATTTTTAAACGTATATGAAAGCTGCCACACGCACACTCAAATACGACCGCAAAAATTAATATTTCTTTGACTCTAATGAATTTTACTATGTTGCAGGAGAATAAAGGAGATGAACATGTTGATCCTCAAAAGATTGAACAAGCAGTGCTGCAAGCTATCCAGAACTGGAGTGAAAAAATAAACTGAAACAACTCTCCTTCTTTCGTTGTTCTTAGTTACTATCTGCATCTTGTTTCCTTCATTTTTTTTTTTTTAATTCCCCAGCATATAAATGAGCAGAGTTTGAAGTATCTGACTAGAATAGTTGATTTTTCTATCAAACACGTGGTTAATGAATGATGAGGAAAACGAAACACAACTTGATATTATGTGTGGAAGAGAGAGTAACATCAACTTTATAACAGTGATTATTCTAAAATAAAAAATAAAAAAGTACAAATAATCAATTGTGATTCATTCACATGTTTCCAACCGCTCACAAACACTTCCAAGTACACCTCTTGATAAAAGTTGGTAATTGTGGCTCTCATTAATATTAATGAACGCACTGGAACATCAGTTCATATATGGCCGAAAATCCATTGCCCCAAGGGTATTATATGACGCGTCGGCTTGGAATTTTCAATTTCTTTATTTTTGTTTTTCTAATGTCCAAGGATTTAGAGAACTTGTGTTAAATATGTCCAATTTTTTTCTCTAAAGCTTTAATAACACATAACATGGAAAATAACATAAGTACATCACATAACTTTACTCAATATATAATTCATAACATGAAAAATAAAAGAGATTATCTGATCATCACTTTAAGAATTCACTTATGATAATCAAAAAGACAAATATGGTAATATATAAGTACTATATTCAGAGTGGTCTTCTAATAGCTAGAATGTTGGGACCTTGTGGTTCATGTTCTTATTCAACTTGATTTCTCTAATAACTAAGAAAAGTAAAAGCAAATGAAACTCGAGTTATACAATAAATAGAAGTTCTACTTCTATTAGGAATAAGATTTTTGCATGTACCTATAAATATAGAGGTTAATAATTATATCTAGTTATGAGAGAAGGCTAGATGTAAAGGGTTTAACAAGATAAGTTCTTATGCATTGCAAGAAATCTCATCATTGGACACATCCCTTCCCCAAATCCAAATTGGTAGTATGTTGATTGATTCATCTTTGGGATGCAATGTAATCCAATTAGACTTAAATTAATAGGATTGCATAGCCTCCTAAAAGAACATCATTTGAGTTGTTTTTACTTTATAATTATTGCCTTACGTGTTGTATGTCATTTTTAGATTAAGACTTGTGTGATTTTTGATGACTTGTTGTAATTTGGGCTTCCAATTCTCGGACAAGTCAGTGGCTAGCCGCCGCAGCACCATCTCCACCGCTGCAGCACTCCATATTGCAATCCCGGGAGCCCCAAGTCAGTAGTTAACCACTGCGGCGTTAGCTTGTTACCACCGCAACGCTTCCTGCCCGAATTCACTCTTTTACCCTTATTTTCTTGTGTTTTGTAAGAGCTAAGTGAGGGGTAATTTTGTCCTTCTATCACTTTGGAAGCCTTACCTTGTATAAGGCTATCATTTTGTATTGAACACATAACTTGAATGAATATGAAGAATTTGAAACAAACACTTGTGTCTGTTATGGAGAGTTTTCTCTCAAAGTGAGTCTTTATCCAACTCCTTGCCAAGGATTGGTGGTGATTCAACTTCAAGTGGATGAATTTGTTCCTTTAAACTTGAAGCATTTCATTGGCATTTTATCTTGTAAGTAATCCTTTGTTTTTGTGTTGATATTCCTTGAAGAAAATTGTGGGTGAATGTTGAATATTGAAGGCATGGTGATAGCTATTGTTTGTTGATGAATATATGAATGTTTTGAGGTCGATTTAGGTTGATTTTAGAGTTGAAACAAGGGTGTTTTAGATGGATAAACAGTAATCCTGAAATGCATTTTTGAGGTGCAGAAATTCACTCCATTTTGGCTTGAAATGCATGCCCACATGAATCAAGTTCTATTTAGGAATGTGGAAATAGTTGTAAAAGAGATGTTTAAATAATACTAAGATTGAGTAGAATAAACAATAATATAGGTTAAACAGAAGCTATTTTGGGTAGTCTTGTTTTGTAGATGTATCTAAACAAGCAAAACATATTTTCTTTGTCATTCAAGAGAAGAAAATGATACAGCTTACTTCATATCGATCTTAACTTACCAACAAGTGAGTAACCTCTAGCCTCAAATTACAAAATTTTCTTCATTAAGTGTCATAAACCTGTACTAAGTATATGACTCAGTTCCTTTCTATCAAATTGAGAAAGGACATACATATAACACTATACAAAAATTGATCATTTATCTCATTAATAGAAATCTCGATCATGCTTTCTCGCTTTCTGAATTTGAAAAAAATAAATAGTTTTAAATTAATCATGGAAAGAAAATTACGGATGCTCAAAATCGACTGATCAATCCAATCTAATCTAATACAATTCCAATTAGATTTAATCAATTAATAGATAGGATTGAATTTTAAAACTAAAAACCCAAACTAAATGGGTTGGTGGCGGAGCAGTAAAATTAATTTGATCCAAACAACAAATAGCCCTGAGAAAAGAGAATTTTGGGAAAGAATGAAATTTCCTTCAGAATGTTGGATCTGTCTTGTTTCTTTGAACTTCAATACTTGAAGTACAGTGTTTGAGGGGAAATGCTTCCTAACGTTTGTTGACAATTCTCATCTTACTAAACTCTACCCATTTTGGACCCTTTAAATTTGGGCCTTATAAGCGTCACACAGAAAAGGACTCTATATAAGAAAGTAGTCAGTTGACCCGGCTAACTGGGTAAACTAGTCAGCAGGTCACACCATGAAGAAAATTGCATCTTTCTTCAAATTATCAAAATTAAGGGCTTAACTAGGTAAATCAGCATACAATTGATTTTTCTATTTCTGGGAAATGTCAGAAGCAAAATTCAAGTTCATGATTAAATAAGACGGGTGGCTGCTTTACTTCATTAATTTACGACTGCTTCAACAGTGGTTCTACTCTGAAACTTTTCCTTCCAAAACTTCCAAGCATTCCTGACTTCATCCAAGTGTTCATCAGGAATGCTAGTGTGCTCATCCAACTTCTCAACCCATTCTTTCCAAGGAGATTTTGAAGGGTCCAATAATTTTGATACTTGAGTCAGCACCACAGATGTGTAGAAATCGTCAACTGCCTTGAGAATTTCCTTGGAGTCAACCATTGTCAACATTTCAGGTCTGGTTACATCACCGGGTCTTTTTCTCAAGGAAAAACTATTTCCCCTCAAAATCAAAACTTCTGATGGAGCCAGGGGAAGAACAATTCGTGAGAACTTTGCCAGTGACAACGTTAGGATATCTCGTGGTAGCAACTTGCGCTTTACTGCCACAGCAGTCCCAACCATCTTGCGAATCTGTTAAATTACATAATGATTAAGTCATAGAATTAGTAAAAAGAACAGTGACAAAAACATGGTCTATGGGAAAGAAAAGTTTGCTGAGGCAATATGCCAAAAAAGAATTACCTGATGCAACATGAAAGACTCACCCCATATGGAAATTTCAACATAATCAAATCCAAGTGATTTCTCTAGCTTCCCACAAGAACAGTGAAAAATCTTTCTGAAGTGGGAAGCACTTATTCTGTCTGTCTCATCGGGTTCATATAGCCATCTGGCACGAAGAATTAAACCAGAACTTTGTTCCTTTAAACTATTGACCATTCCAACATTTTGATCCTTCAAAATATTTCCATCTTCATTGAAGCAGTCAGTGGGATCTTTATAATTTACACCTGACACCAAAGAATCTTGATTTGTTTCCCCATAATCTGATGAAAATGCTTCGTCAATTCCTAAATTTTCTTCTCCATCACTTCCCTCACACTCCTCAGATAATGATGCCTCTCTAGATGATCTTGCTCTTTTAGACACACGCCCACTACTAGGGGATTGTTTCCTGTACTTGGATCGTACTGTATAGTTATGGAAAGGATGTTCCCCCTATATAAATGTGCACAAATAAATAAAGAACTAACAAATAATCTTTACCTACAATACCTAATATTTACAACAATACTGACCACAAGCTATGCCTCAAAACCACAAAAACAAAAAGGTTGACATATGATAGATAAAAAGAGGCCTCTTGACAGGGCTCTAAAAGAGGAAATTCAAGAAATCAACAAAAATCTTCATGATCAAATCACAGATATTTTAATCGTTCCATTTTTAATAACTCTCTCACCAACGAAACGTGTTGAATACCAAATGGCAGAAATCTATGACAAAGATGATATGTATGTTGACACTTGGATGTATCAACTGTAGTACGTTTAAGATCTTCAAGAAAGCAACTTAATTAGGTAGCAGCACAAATAAACTTCAACAACAAGAGACAAAGAAGATAAATTAAATTTAAAAAACCATAAAAAATAAGGGGTACAGAGGAGTATGATTCCACACCTCAAAGGTATTTAATATTTCATTGAAGTCTGAAAGATGATTATCTATTTCAACTGCAGTAAGTTGACTTTTGATTCCAATGATTTCGGCAGGAATGAGGTAAGAATATTTCCGGAGATTACACTCCCTTCTAGGATCAAAACTCCTAAATGGACGTACCAAAATTAAAATATCAGTAAAAAAGAAAGAGCAGCATGGATTAGTGTAATGAAACTTATAATATAATTATTATACTAGAAGAAACAAAAAGTTCTGTTCAAATGACTAATATGCTCAGGCTTATTCTTTAGACTGAAAATGAGAAGAAGCAGATAAAATTTTATTAAAAACGACATAGAAAGAGCAGATCAAGATCTAGAACATTCAAAAATTACACAGTCCTTTATCTGGTAATTCAGAAAAACATTTTGGACCATAAAATGTTTCTTTGAGTACTTCGTCACATATGAGAGCACAATGCAGGGTCAGAATCATGAATGCAGGAAAATAGGAAATACTAATCCAGGAAATTATGATAAACAGAGTCAATTTGAAGATAATTTAGGGGCTTTTTGGCTATCATTTTTGAAAAATGCGTTCCATTTTTTGAACTTCAAAACAAACCATAAATTTGTTCATTGCTTGATGTTTCAAAAGCAACAAATTTACAGTTCAAAAACATAGAGATAATGAAAAGTCTTTGTGATGTCAGGAGATACTGAAAAATACAAATACAATACTTAATTTAAAAAAAAAAATCAGCAATTAGCAACATTTGATCTCCCTAGGACATGAATAGAATTTAAACCAATGAATAAAGAACTAAAAAGAAACAAGAACCAAGAACTCAAAACAAAAATAAATCACACATCAGTCACATGAAACCAATACTTGTATCAAATATTTTAAAGCAAAATTGAAGCTCTCAAAATAAAAATTAAAAACAAAGAGAGAGAGAGAGAGAGAGAGAAAACTAGGCTTAAAAGATACTAATTATGATGACGGAGAAGAACTACTGGAACAAAAGGTTGGAAATGTTAAGACATGCATCCAAGTGGACAGGAAAGAGAAAGACTTAACTGACAAGCCTGAGCATAAAGAGAGTGTTATCATCATTATGAGCAAAGAAATGAGATTTTAGTTATATGTTATTCACAGATTAATGTCAAGTTACTACTTGAGTAATTAAAAGTTCAGTCAATTAATCACGTACTTATTTACCATCAGTGGTTCTGGTGGTTTTAGGCTCCATCTGTTGATTAAATTCAAAATCAGTTAGGTTTAAATCCACTATTCTATATGTTTTAATGAAGATTTTGTAAATTATGTCCTACATTTTTTATTTATTATCAAAAGTTATTAAGAAAAATAATTATCCTTAAAGTTATTAAGAATATTCGTTGAATATTATAAGTATTATATTACCTCAAAATAGTGTTAGTAAAAAATAAAGAACAAAAACCTAAAGAAAGAAAATAACTCCAGCTTCCAAAATATTGGATCATATTGTATAGTTTGTTGAAAATTTTAAGTACTGCTAATAGAAGTAGACTTATATTTTTCATCATTCCAGATATTAATACTAGATATACTTTCACTATTTCTAACATACTTTCACTATTTCTAAAAAAAAAAACTATGATATATGCTGCGAGATGCATTCTGAAGTTAGAATTTCTTATTTTGCTTTCAAAAAGTCGTTCAATAAACAACAGACTCAGTAACCCAGAAAGAAACTCAATAAGGAACTCTTAGAATGCATGCAAGTCAATCTAACATAAATGACTGAAATAGTATTAAATCCCAACAAGAGAAACCATTGCAACAAGAATAATTAAGAGCTGCAGAGGTAATGGAATGAGAACCATAGAGAAAAAATACTCACAAAAATGATGAAAGTTTATAGGGAGCGTATATGCATTCTACTACATGAAAAACATAAAAAGTTTCTTGCAAAACTGATACTATAGAAGACAACAAATTGAAGATCTAACCCTTGTGAAGGTAAAATGCTGAAAACTTTGATATTTTCAGGAAGGTGGGTATTGATGTGCTGAGCAAGAGCAATCCCACAAGGATCTTCCTTCCAAGCATATTCAGGAATTTCCATCTTTAAGGATATCATTGTTGCCAAAGAGTGAACCTACAATATTTGGCCATAATGAAAGTAACACTTAAAACATCAGCAAAAAACCATTGATCATACATAGAAGAGATATAATCAAAATATACTCACTCCTTTATCAGTTCGGCTACTTCTTGCCCACGCAATTTTGTTCAAATTTCCATAGTTACTATCACGAATCCCACCAGCCTTGTAAATGGCAGTTTCTAGTTCACCTTCAATAGCTACATTTCAAAATTGTAATGCTTTAGAAGATCCCATCCACCGTAGCTGATTGAAAAGTTCCAAAAATAAAAAATAAAATCAATCATTAAAATTTCAAATTATCAATTCTATCATGATTATCTTATAGACAAATTAGGTTCCAATTTTCAAATGGATGTTAAGAACACGAGAACTTCAATCAGGCACACACCTATGGGCAATATTCTACTGAATCTCTCACCACCAAAAATGTAAATACTTAAATTCGACTCACACCTATAAGTTAGAAGTTTGAGCTTTTACCTGAATTGGTTCCCTTAACAATGGAATAAAAAGTTATTTTCTTCCCTCAGTTAGAATTCCATTCTCCCCAATTTAAAAATTCAAATCAAGTGTTAATTACAAGAATTAACATTAAAGGTGCTTTTGGGAATGCTTTTGGTATTCTTATATGTTTCAATACTCATTTTAAAGTATTTCAACAAATTAGATTACCTTATGACGCTCCTGGATAAGAAAAACACTTCACATTCGTAGTGCTTTTCCTGAACGCGGTTCCATATGCTTAAAGAAAAAGCACTTTCAACAAAAGCACTTAAAAAACATAGGAAAAGAAAAATGTTGAAGAAGCTTACTCGATAATGAATTCTGATCCCTTTGCATTTGAAGACCTGAAAAAAAAAAAAAAAAAAAAAAAAAATTATTTTAANTTTGCATTTTAATACCTTAAAAAAAAAAAAAAAAAAAAAAAAAAGTAGTTTCATTTTACTTTCCTTTTTAACTAAAATGTAACACAAAATAATAATAAGTGAAAATAAAAAGGAGGAGACCTCTGTAATCGGTGCCAACATAACCGACACGCAAGACGACTTTCTTTTTGCGGAAAGGCTCCCATTTGGCGGCGGGAAGATTTGAAGTCAAAGTATGAGGAGCGGACGGTGGAGATGAAGCGGAAGAGAAAGGGAGGAGTCTAATGTGATTGGTTGCGATTGAGAATCTGAAAGTGGTGACAGTTGAAGTTAGGTTTTTCATGGGGCAGGGTGAGGAGAGCGGGAACCGCAGTGAATGGATAGCCATGCCCATGGGGCTCTTTTGATTGCATTCACGGAAGTGATAGACGAGTCTCGTCGCAAAGTGGCCATATGTTAAGGGCTTTTGGAGAACTGTAGCTTAGTCTGAGGTCAAAAAAAGGGGGAATTTTTCTGAACCCCTAATTAAATTTCTAAAAAGTGTAACCCCACATTTTTATTAAACTAACACTTTTTTCCTAAATAATTAATACTTATCATCCAAATATTTGGGAGATAAATATTAATTTTTTAGGAGTTTTTAAGGGTAAATATTAGCTTAACAAAAATATGAGGTTAAGTATTTTCTAAAAATTTAATTAGGGAGTTATTATAATTTTCTCTGAAAAAACTGAGTTTAATAATACTTTGACTTAAATTTAGCAATCTTATCCAAAATTGATTTGTTTTAGTATCATGAATGATCTAATATCAAATATTCGATATCAAATACTATTGGATAATATCCGACAACTATCGAACATCAACTATCAAACACTCATCTAACTCCCCTTATTTGTTCAAAAAAAAAATTCAAATATATATGTAAGAAATTACCATTTTCATATCTTGTCTGTTTAACCATCCTTAATTATTATTTCTCTTTCGATTCCCATTATTTTCACTTTTATTGAACCCCCAACTTTCAAGTTCTCTCTTCGACCCTAAGTCTAACGGTGTTTGATATAATACTTTCTTTCAAATATTATCGAACATTGTTAAACACTATTAGATGTGTAATACATATTAATTTAGATCCATTCCTCCAATTCTTAAAAAAAAAAATTACTTGATCTTGTGTAAATAGCGAGCGAAAACTCAAAAATAGTAAACTCTTGAGGATTGTCTAAGAAATAATCAAAATCAAATTTTTTTCAATTATCTAAGCAAATGTCAAGCTATTCAATAGGTTGTTAGGCTCAAAAATGTTATATAGTAGTTTAATAGCTTCAAATTGTGTAGCAATATTAGATAGTTGTTAAACAATGTATTTAGTGTCTAAGTATTAAATCAACATTTTGAAGATTATGTGTAAATTTGTTACTTTCTATTTAATTTGATCAGGTTCACAATATTATATTTCTCAAAATAAAATAAAATGAAAAATTTAACTTTTTTTATATATTTTATAATAAGCCATGTGGGTGGCTATTTACACCTAAAAAAATGTTTCTCAACACTTATTCTTCTATATAAACTCATTATTAAATCTTAAGCAATTCAATTTCTATTCAATTCATCTTTAAAATTTCATGAACAACCTTATGCAAGTAATCTGATTCAGTATACGAACAATAATTAATTAATATTATAATAAATTTATAATAAAAAGTTATTATATATATATATATATATTTTTATTAATAATTCATATAGTTTTAAGACAACTTTTGAACCATTGGATCTAAGCATTTAGATGATTGAGATTAAATCTTTTATATTTCATTTTGAAGGTACATTAATAGATTAAATTTTAATCATCCAAAGTAATTGAATTTAATGACTTATATATACAGGCAGGTTGAACAGCCCCCCAAATTTTATGTATGTGCATTAGTCAAAACCTTTTAGGTTATCAACTACTTATTTTCATCTTTCATTTCTTCGCAAGCAGGACAGAGAATCCTTTTACATGTTTCGTGTATCACTTGAATAGTTCTACAAATATTTTTTCTATTATAGAACTAAATTATAATGGTATAAGCACCAAAACAATAGGAAACAATAAAAGCAAAATAAAGCAAATAAGAGAAATAATGTTTGGCCGAGAAACCAAATTGAGGAATATTTTATTGCTTTTCTCCTTATGCTTCTGTCTGTCACAATTGCTTCACATGATGCTATTTATAGCCAAATGAATTACAAGATCACCGCCAAGCTAGCCAATGGACAGTAAAGGAAGAATTCAAGAGTAATTACTTTTCCTCTCATTTTGCTCCCACTTTCTTTAACTTAATCCGTATCCTTCTCACTTTAGCCCTTCTTTCTTTATGGAAAACCTCGATGAAGGCCTCAATTAGAATCCACCACTGGAAGCATGAGGTAAGATGGAAAGGTATATTAGTTATAACGCTCCTCGATGAAGGCCTCAATTAGAATCCACCACTGGAAGCATGAGGTAAGATGGAAAGGTATATTAGTTATAACGCTCCTCCTTATATTTTCACCGTTTACATATAATTGCATTTATCTTTGTTAAAGAAAAACCCAATGGGATAACACCAAAGCTAAGAAGCACAATTATATAAAGAGTTGTAAAGTAATGTTGGACATGCTTACGTTGCCTCGTTAAAAACCTAGCAAGGAAAACCCAATGGAAAAAAACCTAGTCAAGGAGAAAAGAGTATAGCACACATGTGTCCTTGATATACTCCCCTTGAATAGCACACATGTGTCCTTGATATACTCCCCTTGATAATAGCAAGAATTTTTAACTAACAATTTTACCTTGATAATATGTTAACCTTCCACATGCCAATGCCACATACCAACTTCTCAAATGTTGATGTTGTTAAAACGTATCTTTTTTACATCAATTTTTTCTATCTACTTGAAGTTCATGTATATAGAAGAACTTTGGTGAGATGTATTTGGTTTTGTCACCAGCAGAAATTCATTTAAAGGTTTAACAGCAGAAACATCAATAAATTAAACCATTGCGAATGAATGCCACAATCCCTAACAAGAATTAATATACATTTAATTCATATCATATGGCACAAAATCAGACAAATCACACACCATTAGTTTAGGAAATATTCATATAAAAGACCACCCAATTCTGCATTTCCTGTCCTACTACTTGTTCTCATTTGTGAAACCAACGAAGTTCGTCGTAGCCTGGCATTGATAAAGGTCATCAGGAAACAAACAAGTTTTGGTGCTACAACACTTGTGCCACAAGATAATTGTGTTCAATAAAGTCTACTACGAAGCCGTATCCCAGGAATTTAACAAACATAAAAAATGTGATGTTCTTATGAACCTTCAGCCAGACTCATTTGTAAAATTCGAAGTCAGTGTCAGGCTTCTTGACGTTGGTTCGGTAACCCTTCTCAAAGTCCTTGGGGAGTATCACATACCTGTTCTTGCGCACTGCATGCATGCCTGCTTCTTGACAGATAGCAGCAATCTGTAGTCAGAGAGCAGAAAGATTTGTCAATAATTCTCCGTATATAAAGGAAAGAAAGTGATGACATTAACTGATTATAAAGCATAAAATTAACCCAATGTGCTAGATATTAATCCTGTCTCCACCCAATGACTATCTAACAATCCTTTTCCATCTCTTTTAATATCTTCTCCATTATAAGGGAAAGAAAATAATTATGTTAAACTGATTCTAAAACATAAAATTAACCCGATTAGCTAGATATTAATCCCATTGTCGTCCAATTGCTATCTAACAATCCATTCCATCACTTTTAATATCTTCTCCATTAGAAGTTTAAAAACATCGACCAACTAGCCAAGAAACATATGTTAATCATCTGAAAACAAATCAATGGTTTCGCTGAAGTTTGTTTACTAGCTAATCTAAAAGTTTGGCAACATTACATCTGCTGTACACCTTCCTTTTTTTTTTGTATTAAAATGACAGTTTATGGTGGACCTTTTGCAATGCAGAAGTACATTCCTGATCTTTAAATAATTGCTTCTTAAAGGGGAAGACAGTAGTTCTCATGAAGAATGCAATGAAACCGGGTAACATGAGAGCAGTTATGCTGCTAGCTTAAAGTGGTGTTCCAGATGGAGCATAAAAGGTGTTTTACGAGGCTAGAGATATGATTTCAGCAGCCAAAACAATGGTTTTGAAGATATTTTTTAGGCCACTTTCAATATTTCTACTTTTAACCTATGAGTAACTTAAATAGTTCTATATTCTGATATTAAGAGAAAAGCCACAAAAACGGATACATGCACAAAACTACGAAGTTTTCCTGCTACACCGAAATACAACTGCTATGGCAAATAAAGTTTCCTTTTTTGGGAAAAAAAAAAAAAACTAGCGAGCTATCATAAGGAAAAGTGAAACTGACCTCAGCAGCACTGATTTTATCAGGCCGAGAAANCTACGAAGTTTTCCTGCTACACCGAAATACAACTGCTATGGCAAATAAAGTTTCCTTTTTTGGGAAAAAAAAAAAAACTAGCGAGCTATCATAAGGAAAAGTGAAACTGACCTCAGCAGCACTGATTTTATCAGGCCGAGAAACATAATCCTCCAAGTCCACCTCATCACCTAAATTCATTTTAGCAGTGCAAACCTGGCAAAACCAGCCATCATAAAAATTGATTAGACTTATATGGGCAAGGACAAATTTATAACTCCTAAACAAAAATAAACATAAAGAAAAGAGGAACACAAACAATCACTTATCACAAAGCATTAGAATTGGAATTTATATGCGATTTACCTGAAAAACAAGCCTCTTTTGCCGTCTATCAGGCAAAGGAAACTCAATTTTTCGGTCAAGTCTTCCAGGACGTAGAAGTGCAGGATCCAAAGTGTCAGCCCGATTGGTAGCCATAATGACCTTAACATTCACTGTTTGATCAAACCCGTCCATCTAGAATAGCGAATAATTTCAAAACCAAGAGTTAATAAGAAACAACTTAAACAAAATTCAGATAATTTCTATAAATTTTCTGACAATATCAATACAAGTAATTCATTAAATTCCATTTTGTTACTCCATCAACCTGATTTAGTAGTTCCATGAGAATACGCTGAACCTCCCTATCAGCTCCAGTTTGAGCATCAAACCTAGCTGTTGCAATGGCATCTACCTCATCAATAAAGATAATTGCAGGAGCATTCTCTTTTGCAAGACGGAAAACATCACGAACCATCCTGGGGCCCTGAAGTATAAGAAATGAAAACAAAATTATAACTGAAAACTGAAAAATTTTAGTTGACAATCATTTTGAAAACCCAATAAGATGGAAAAAGATTCAAAAATCCCAGAATGATTAAAACAACTTTCCATAAGCAACAACAGTTTTGCAGCCATCCAGCAAGAACATCAAATTTAGATAATGATATCAAAAGCATATAAATTTGTTTCTCAAATATCATTCAACGTGATAAAAGGAAGGAACAATAGTGCATTCTCTGAACACATACCTCACCCAAATACTTCTGAACAAACTCAGAGCCTACAACTCTAATGAATGCAGCAGTTGTATGATTAGCAACAGCCTTGGCAAGCATAGTTTTGCCGGTTCCTGGTGGACCATAAAGCAAAACTCCACGAGGAGGATCTATCCCAATTTGCTTATATAACTCATGGTGAGTGAGTGGCAACTCCACAGCCTCACGAATTTCCTGTTTCTGAATGTCGCATCCTCCAATATCCTACCAAGACAAAGTTTTAATACAAACATAAGCTAGACCTAAATATAAACAAAAGCACTAAAAACCCCAATTCTTTTTTTATTATCTAAATAAACTCTTGCCCTACTCTTCCTTCAATTATTTCACCCTTAACAAAACTACATATTTAAACCCTAGCAGCAACACAAACAAAATATCATACTCATAATAATTACAATTAAACCTCAATAATTGAAATAAATAATTATAATTAAACCTAAATTATTTAGTAAATCCAAACCCTGATTTTCTAAATTATTCAAAACCAAAGATTCATAAACCCTAGCATCAAAATACAGTAATAAATAGAAAACTGAAGCTCACATTATAAGTAACGTCGGGCTTCTCGGACTGGCTGAGAAGAGAAATACTCGAATCGGCTTCGGGCGGAAGCACATCAACGAGCGCGTTGGAATGCCGGTGGAGAGCGACGGAAGCCGACGGCTTCAGCAATTCCCGATTAATCGTGCTAAGAATTCGAACGTAGTAATTGGAGCCGGTGGTGGAGCCGACGATGCCGTTGTTCTGGTCCACCATCTCCATGAACTGTCCGATCACCAACGGCACCGACTGGATCCGCTTCACCTCCTCTTGCGCGCGAAGCAGTTCGCGTTTCAAGTTCTTCTGCTCGTCCTTTACGTACTCCTCTTGTATGTCGATAAACTCCAGTTGCCGTTGAAGGGATTTGAGTCGGCTGTAGAGGTCATCTTCCTCCGACCATTGGTCGTTGAGGCCGCCGCCATGGAGGTCAGATCTCGTCGACGGAAGAGTCGGCGGTGGCTCCGATGTGGGCTTGGGGTCGAGTACCATCGCTGAGGCTGCCATTGTTGAAGAATTTTTTGAGAGAAGATTTGGAGTCACGAGCAAGAAATGCTTTCCCCTTCCTTATGCGAACAGATTTCGCCAATCCGTCGTCGTTTTGTGTTTGAATACAATGCGGTATCCTCGCCGTTGGATCACTTATCAAATGATCCAATTGCCAAGGAAATATTAGATTAATATGCGACCGCCAAGCGGACATACAGGTTCTGAAGTAGGAGAAGATACAATTACCAAGACACCCTTATTCAGCAATCAACAATTACAACATTAGAAGTAACTTATATAATTAATTATTTAATTA
>JANLJB010029490.1:2051-15595 GCA_026212285.1 Bursera cuneata
TGGACTGAAAGTTATGCTCATTTTACTTGGCCTGCATCAAAGAATTTGAAAATTATAATTGGTAAGAATAATTCTTTTAAGCTCAAACCAATGTAAATATTCAAATTAATAGCACTTAAAGTGTAAAAAATGTTATTTAAGCTCATAATCAATGTACACTTTTAAGTGCTAATCAGTAGGATTATTGGATAATAACCTAAAAGTCTAACTGGGCTTTATATACAAATTGTATATAGGCTTAATTTATTTATATCGGATATGAGATTATAAATGGGTTTTGAAGGCCAAATGGGCTAGTTTTATATAATTGAATTATTTAAACTAGTTTTGGACCTTGACTTTAAATATTGGGTTGGATTCATTTTACAAATTCAATTGGGCTTGTTGCAAGTCAATTTAGCCAAGCTCGTTAAGCCTTATTTATTGTAAGTAAGGGCTTGATAATTAGACTATAAAAATGCAACAGTTTATTTGATATTCTCCGAATATTGTAAAAGCAAATAAATGTATGGTATAAATATAACTCAACTGCCCATTTTATCTTGTCTTTGACAAGGAAAATTCAAGAATTTCTCACTTCTCTCTAGCTCAAAATCGGTTATCACTCTTCGTTTCTCTCTCCGCAAATTTTTCTTCAAAAATTTGCGGGGAATTTAGCAATTCAAGTGCAACCCATTAAAACCAAGGTTCTCTTAGCTATTAGAGGAGTAGTTTGGAGGAAGAAAAACTCATTTTCATCAAGTTTTGCTTTGGAAGCACCAACCACCACAAGCTGAATGATGTATATATATTAAGTTATGACAAATGTATATTTCATAAGCTGAATGATGTTATTATACATAAAAATATTTTTTGCAATTCAAATCTCATATTTCCTATATACATGCATAGTCAATATGTTCACATGGTCTGCTGGAGTGTTGTTGAGGGATATTCTTTCTGTAGCTTACTAAATTTCTAATTAGACCTTTGGTTAAAACAATTTTTTCATTTTGGAAACTTAAGCAATTTTCTTTACACTGTTTTAACAAGGTATGCCTTGGTGTGGCCTAGACTTCACAGTGTTATATGGGGTAGTGACTGCATTGAATCAGCTTGTCTAGAAATGTTAAATTTGGGTTGCTCTAAAATAGTATAACCTTAAGATGCTTGAGATTCTATAAAGCCGTGTGTTCTTTTTAGCAGCCTAATGCCTGTCGTAAATCTTTTTGAGAAGATCACAAGTGATATTGTTACTAAATATTATTAAAATTGAGGTTCATTTAGTTTAAAAAGTACAGATAAGTAGGTACTTCTCTGATCCCTAGCACCATTTTCAAGTGAATGACCAATATGTGAGGAACAAACTAAAGGTTGTTCTCTCCATTTCTCCACGGTAAGCATTGATTGTTTTGTTTTGCTTGGCAATGCCTTTCTTTCTCTCATTCATAGAATTTATGATTTTTTGCTCATGTTTTGCCTCCCATTTTTATTAGGGCCATTGGACACGAATAACTAAGCCAGTGGGAGGCAGGCTTTCTTATAAACCTCCAATTTATGATATAAATGCACTAGACTTGTACATTCCATTTGTGGCATTAGGCACCTACGTTATTCTAGCTAGCTTGACATTGGGTGTTCAAGGAAAGTGAGTGTGGTCGACCTTTTTCTTCTAGAATTATGTTTTGTACCTATTTATATCTGTTTAGCCTTTTGAGCTCTTATCCTTTCCTAGTATATGTTATTCCAATAGTTTGAGTTTCCAAAAGAAGTATGAGAATGGGTTTTCGTAAAATGGTAATTGGAACAGCAATTATGGCACTTTATCATCAAACTTTGCGGAAGTACTTTGAGAAGTAAAATGAGAATTGTCCTTTTATATATTTAGCATACAAAGTGATAAATTGATTTCATTTTCCGTTTTACTTATGCTATACAATGGAAGTTATAATTATGGAAGAGTATTATACAGTAACTGAAAGGTATAGAAACACTAATGTTTTTGCTGATTGCATTGTAGTGATAGTTTGTAGGCTATGCTAGGCTTTAACACCTATAAGGACAACAGTGCTTCTGTTTTATTTTCCCCTCATATTTAAAGTTGTATTTTTCTCATTTAGGCTTCATTAGAAGTTATGAAGTGCTTCCAAGTTGCTATTAAATGTTGTCTAGAATTATTTCTTTTATAAACTAATTTGCTTGGAGGCATAAGGCAGCTGAGGGATTAGGGTATTGTGAATTGGGGTAACACAAGCTCATATATCCCTTTTCCACATGTCTACCATAATTATCTCATCAGTTTCGTTATAGTTTTTGCAATGATCTTTTATGTCGTGCTGTTTAATGCTGTGAAAATGAAATTAGATAATCTCATTTCAAATAATTTCATAGCTCTCCATCTTTATAATCTACTCTGTTTCCTATCTGTTTTCATGTTTTGCTAGGTTTAGCACAGAAGCTCTAAACTGGCTATTTGTCAAGGGATTGCTTGGGTGGTTTATTCAAGTCATGCTGTTAAAAGTACCTTGCTCTCATTGGGTATTGGGGAGGCCCCTTTGCTGGATGTTATGGCATATGGTGGATATACTTTTGCAGGAATGTGTATTGCCGTCCTGGGTAGGATCATGTTGTGAAAGGATTTAATGCAATAACAATAGAGAACTGAATGAAATATTTAGGATCAACACACAAGATTTACGTGGAAAACCCTAAGACGGGAAAAAACCACGGGCAGAGAAGAAGAGAAAATTTCACTATGAAATTAAGGGTACAAAATGGAAGATCTCAGCCTCTATATTTATAGTAGAATATAGAGGTCTTCTAGTCCTAATAGGAGTAGAACTCCTATTAATACTATAACTCTAATTTTCCTATTCCTTCTATCAATCCTTCTTCTTCTAGAATTCAACTAATATAATAGAAGTCAACAACAATTAGGAAAATAGAATTAAGAGCAAATTATAAAACCTAATTCTATTAGAATTCAGGTCACACTCTAACATGTTGAGTTACTCTTACTACTTTTTGATCTTGTGGACGTTTATGTGCATGGGAATCTTCTTGGTGAAGGCGATGAAGAGAGTCCTCTTTACAGAGATGAGGAGTCACGATTCAAGCAGGCATCATTATCTTTTGATCCTTATTGCTTTTGGATAACTCCCGCTTTTCATGTGGCTTGGCAACATTATTGTTAATTGGCTTTTCTAAACCACATCCTTCTATATTTGTAGTGAGAAATAATTTTGTTCATACCAGCCTTAAAAATGTTTCAGCCAATTTGGCTCTCATTATATTCATATCACTGAGTACCATGTGATCTAGATTTCACAATTGGAAAAAAATTTCTTGGAATATTTTTTTGTTTTTGAGAAGTAAAGAAAATCTGAGATTTACCATTCTAGATTTGTAATTGGTTAAAGAGAAAGAGATAGCCTGGCCATTGATTTCTACGTGAATGTTTAGGAAATGAAACAAAGAATGAAAAAGTTCAAGATTACTATGTTTAATTTGAAAATTAGGCTGGTAATCCGAATATGTATACTAATTATTGTTATAAGCTAGTTTTTAAAGGCTTATCCACAAAACACCCATAGCGCTTTTGAACATGAAAAACCTCAGTGGGCACCATTTTCCTGCCTAGAGCATTCAGAACCTGGCCTTTGCCCTCCACGACACAATGGCATCTTTGAGCGACATCTTAAACAGTTCTTTGCAAGGCTTTCTTTCATCGTCATTGTGCCTCTGCTGAACTATGGTGAAAGATTCCTAGGAAATCATAAGAAATATCCCAAAGTAAAAGGATCATTTATAAAATAACCTATTTCTCATTTTTCTATTATCTACCTATCCAATAACATGTTAGATGACTAAAATACCCCTCATTTCCTTAACCTTCGAACCCCCCTTCTCTCTCTCAAACTCCACTTACTTTTCTTCTTCTTCTTCTTCAAGGTTTTCATCTTATCTCGAACGGAAATTGATCGATAAATCGTTTAATTACGCTGGAAATGAGATTTGGTTTAGGTGTTGATGATGGTGTTGTTTGTTTGAAATTTGTATTTGTTTTATATTTGAATTTGAGATTGTGATGTTTGAATTGGTATTTTTTTAGATTTAATTGTTTTTGCTTGAGATGGGAGAGTTAGGAGTGTTGAAAATGTTGTTAAAAGACCTAAAAATCACCAAAAAAATCGTCCAAAAACCCAAAAATCACCGAAAAACTCGAGAATTGTCAAAAAAAAAAGTCAAAAATTGGTTTTGCTGTCCAGACCATACAGGCCAAATTGCAGGATCGTGTGGTCCATGAAACTTTAAGTCTTTAAATTATTATATGAAGCCAAAATACACACAATAAGAACAAATAATGTTCCTAACTCAATTGGTTGGAACAATAGTTTAGGGGAGGTCTTTAGTTCAAGTGTCAATAAAATAAAGTGTTTTATTTTGCAAAATGACTCTTACTTGCTTAACTAATGCTCAAACCAATTGAGCAAAGAACATTATTTGTTCCTATTTTGTGTATTTTGATTTCATATCCCAATTATTTGTTCCTTTAGTTCAAGTGTTTCATACAAATTCTATCAATTCATTATATCCAATATTCTTTAAAACTGTTAATCACGTGACTTCTCCTCCAATGTAATTAAAATCACCATTTTGTACCGTCTCCTAACGACTACCATAGTGCACAAGAAAGCAAACTTCCATTATCTTGTAAATACAATCACAAAATATAAGATTACGCCAACAATTTTGTGCAAAATATTGAAAATCAGGACAAATTTGTGGGAGACATTCAAATTCTGGTATCTGGAGCTGGCGATCCTACCGGTCTTAACAACTAGATTGCTTAATCCATTTGTTAGACCGTCTGATCTATAGTGGTCCAGTAGTTTGGACCGACCAGTCCACATGGATCACTCGGTCCCGATTGGTCCAACTCAATTGGACTACTCACTCCTATCGGTCCAATCAATTGAACAACAATCCATCTGCCTATAACTCAAATTTCTTCAATTTTTCTGAATCTACTACTTCTAACTTCTATTTTCTCACAAAATGGACCCTATACAGAATACTACATAACTCGCAACTATAATCTTGCATTTTCAACAATGAATCTAAGTTTAGATAGGTGAAAGATTGAAACTTACCTTTACAACTCTTGCTATTTTAGATGCTCACAAAATCCTTCCCAAATCTTGAAAATGAAAATGAATGAAATGAAAGTGAATCAATTTTTTATTGTGTTGGATTAAGACTGAATGAAAGTAATTGGATGGAGAAGAAGTTTGATGAGAGGGAAAGGGAGATTGGTTATATATATATATATATATATATATGTATGAGGGTAATTTCACCTCTACAGGGGTGCTTGGTAGTTGAACGCAAGAAATTATGAGATTTGAATATTTTTCCAATTAGCCCCCTAATTTTAGACATTTCCTATAATTTCCCTTTTTTATTAGTTGAAGGAGATTACAATAATATGATTGTGTCGACAGATATTAGAGAGATACACCGCAAATGCTTTGAGGTCAAGAGCGCTTCTTCCATATAGCAAGTTCTCAACTTATTTCTCGCTTTCTCAATTTTTAATCAACTAATAAAATAAACCCAATTGCTCATCTAAGACTCGATTAAATTCCTATAACATACATTCTATATTAGAAGATAAAGAATCGAGAATTCACTTTTTGTCGACCAAAAACCTTGACTACTTGAGAGATTTACAGAGGTTAGTATGAACTTGTCATGGATCGATTGCCATGGGAGTAATGCGCCTCTTGGCTGCTGGCTTATTTTGTACAGCCATATTCATTGGGTTAGTTGGTGCTTGTTTCACTTCTTTCCTTTCTGCTTCTGCTTTCTTGTTGTCAACTTCTTTTCCCTCAACTTCCATTGCGGTGCTATCCATTGTGACAGAACCATCATTTATAGTCGGCATCCTGTCTTTTGTTTCTGCATCTGTTTTCCTAATGTGCACTTCATTCTTCTGTGCCTCCATTTGATTGCTTGTGGAGGCAACAAAACCATCAATTGTGGTCGTTTTATCTTCTTTTCTCTCTGCTTCCCTTAGTCTGCTATCTACTACAACTAGATTATTTTTAACAGTGAGATCGATTATCATGTTCTCTGATTTCTGAACAGGGCTCTTATTTTCATGCCCAGTGACCTTATTTCCTACCACAAAGGATTTAAACAGAACCTTTAAGAAAAGGGCAAGATAACAGAAGTAAATTAATAAACAGAAGAAAATCAAGAGATAGCTGCAAACCTGACAAGGAGATGGGTGATCCCAGTTCGCTATTTTCGAATTCTACTAAAGTGCAGTAACCATCTTGAGAGGACAATGCCAAATAACGAGCATCAGATGACCTTCAAACAGAAACAGCATAAAGTGTTACCAACTGCAGCTGCAATCACATATGGAATTTATATACATTGCAAGAGGAGCATATTGCATGATAACCGAAAGAATTTACCATGAAATATCGGTTATGGCTGCATAGTGAAGACCAGCCAAGATTGCTAAGGGGGCCACACTTTCTGTGTCGTAGATGTACAATGAATTTAAGGTTGCTATGGCAAATATGAGGCGGTAAGGGAGCTTGAAGAAACCAGCTGCAAAAGAAAGCATAGAGCCGAAGATTCTCATTAAAAGATTCGTGAAGTTATAACAAGTCGAAAAATGATAGAATATGTAGGCATAAAAGCACCTGAGCTAGATCCTCGCAGGCTAAAAGCCAGAGGACAGAAACGAACTGCCACGACAGGCTTGCTAGCACCTGGTAGCTGTACAGCAGGCCTGCAGAGCAAGAAATTAATACAGCCCATTATAACTAATAGCAATCAGTCTTGATTCCTGATTCATGATAGATAATAGACCATGGAGCTCAGATTAATAGGATTCCTGTACTAAAATAATAATATGGTTCAAGGGTATTGCCTTGAAAGATCCTTTCTGGAAAATATATAAGTTGTATTCACTGTTCCAGATGTAGGTGAAATTTTGTAAGAACCTGCAGTTGAAGAGTTCAACATCAGTAGAATTATTAAATATTAATATAAAACTTTAATGAATATATTGCTTGTAATTCAACCAAAGGAAGTTGGATGTTCTGGAGAAGATGTGACAACGAATTGTCTTCCAGAGAACCAGAAAATTTGAAGATTGCACAGAAAGACGGATAAGTAATGGTTTGAAAATGCCATAACTGAAGATGCTATCAAGCACACATAAATAGAAGTCATTTACAAGTTTTATTCCTGCAGTATAAAACTAATCTTACTGGTTGATTTGTAATTTGAAAGAAACAAAGGAAGTGAATTTATGACTGAGAAGTACTAGAAAGGACCATATGCTCAACCATTTATCAACATACAAGAAAGAACCACTTAATTACTATTAATTAAACTTTGCTCCTTGATGTCTCTACTGAAAGTGTATATAAATGAGAAATACTATGGGATTTCAATTGAGAGTAGAATGACTCGAAATCGGGAGATATTAAAACTAAATAAAGCTACAAACTCTAGCTGTACATATTTGACCACCAAAAGCTGTGCACAAGACCTGAAAAAAACTGAAACCAGTACCAACCCTAGCACACAAGAAAAAGGCTGCACCTTTTGTTAAGGAATACAACCATTGTATAAAGATATGCATCAACTATACTTGGTAATTGGTACTTTAAAGGGGGAAGATAGAGTGTCTAATATGACCTTTAACATCATGCAACCAAGTATTTTGATCAAATTATTACACAAGCTTTGCTAGAAAAACCAGCAAGCAGATAGATAAAATAATCTACATTTTAATTTTATCAGAGAACTTAGGTACACACCTGACGGCACAAGCAAAAATGATCCATCAGGTGACCATGCTAATCTTCGGAAAAATGATGGCAATGTCTCATCAAGAAAGAGATGGTTCTTTACAGACTGCACCAGAAACCAAGAGTTAGAGCTATTGCATTCCATTTATAATCCACAACAGAAAAGGATAATCAATCATTCTCTAACCTTGGAATCATCTAGTGATTGCTGTCCTGCCTTGGAAATGACATGCTGACAAACATAGTTCATCTTCTCCACACCTTTAGATTTTTGAGGCTTGTTGGCATAAATTCGGCAAGTTCTATCAGAACTAAGCGAGGCAACATATTTGGACAATGGATCCCAAGCCACACCCTGAACATAATGGAAATGGGCATCCAATATCTGAAGCACAGAGCCTGAGGATCATAAACAGGACCATTAAGGATGGAACAAATAAAGCATCTAAACCCCATGCTATGTATTGTATTTTTACCTTTACTAACATCCCATATTATGCAAGAATTATCAACAGATCCTGAGATGAGATATGCACCATCTGTAGACCACTGCAGGTCCAAAACATCTTTGCGGTGAAATCTATTACAACAATACAAAGAAAACATTCAGTACAAATATCATGCTGGCTACATCCTAGATCCAACAACATACATAATTATGTATGGGGAATTCATATGAATAAATACTTCCCAATATATCTCCAACAATTTTTTGAAAACAATGGATTCAACTTAGATTCAGAACTAGTTGACGATACTATAGCATGCTAGAATACTTCCCCTGCATCCAGTAGAAATTATCATGTGTACTTATTTTTATATACCTTTATAATTTGTAATCAGTCTGGCACATTTTAAAGTAACCAGTCAAGCCATGAGTGTCGAAATAAACCCTCTGGGGCCCCTGCCCCTAGTGATGAGGGTATTATAAGAAATTGAAGGGGATCAGTACAGAAACAGGTCGTGGTCTTGACCCAAGTTAGGGATCGAGATGTAGATTACAGTTCCAGTGTTTTATCTCCCCATATAAGGCAAAACTTCTTTCAGCCATCAGTTCCTACCTACCCTCCTCCCACTTCTATCTTTCAGTTCAGCCAATTGCTTTCGTGGCAAATACTTTTTTTTTTTTTTAGTTGATCATTATAGTTTTTGAGTGCTTTCATTAAAAAAAAAACAACATTGTTGAGTCTGATTCTTTTTTCCTCTTTTCCAAGTTATACTTATTTTAGTTGTCCCCTCAGAGTTTGTTTATCAGTGAGACTGGCCTCCTTCTCTATCTCTCTTTGTTCTGTTTTAGTAATTTTAATAAGCACAGGGATCCTCACCAGGAGCAGGGACAGAAATGGAGGATTGCATCTCCATATGAGCCCGTTAACATCCCTAAATGAACTACAAGTTATGACTTCAAAACAAACAATTATTAAGATAATCCATATTCCAAAGGAAACTCAAATGAGTACAAAACTTGTTATGCTACCACTCTTTAGATATATAGATTTTTATGGATGCATGTAGAAGCTTAATAACTAGGTAAATGAAAGGCCTTACGACAAATTCTTGAGGACTTTCCACGCTTGACCAGTTTCCATAACATGTAACTTCCACATGATCAACTCTCCTCCTGCAGATAGGAAACTCAATTTAAGAACAGATTGTCTGCTTAAACTGCCTAGTTATACAAGAGGGTAATTGGTTTCAATCAGATGGTAAAAAACAAAAAGCCAAAAACAACTGAAATCATACCATCAGCACCTGAGGCAAGTTGTTCTCCTGCAAGATATAAAACAATAGTATTACTTCCATCACGAAGCAGAAAACCATTGATAGAAAGAATTAGCATAAAATTAAGTTAAAGGAGCCACCAAAAATCTAGTCAAGAAAATTCAAACAAAATGCAAAGTCTTTATATGGAAGATTATATATACCATAACCTTCGTACATAAAAATTCTTTTGCAGTTCCAGTTATCCATACACATACCAGTACTGTAAACAGAAAACAGTTTTGAGTTCTCATTTTAAATCCATGTTTTAGAGAACAGAGTGCTGATAAACGTGCCCAAACTGTTAAATATGCAAGAGCCATCTCATACAAGAATGCAAAAATCACATGAATAATTCGAGATTATATAACAACCATAAAATTTCAAAGATGTAAAAAAAGCTTATGATTATGATTAAAGAAGAATAAACAAGTCTTAATACTATGGACATAACTAATTCGAGATCATATAACAACTGCCATGAAATCTCAAAGATGTCAAAAGCTTATAAATAATCATTAATAATTCATTAAAAAACAGTACCCATCCATTATCATAATCATGGAGAATCCAAGAAAGTTCAAATGAAAAAATACACGTTCATGCACATGCATTTCATGATCAAATAAGAAATTTTTTTGATGAACCCATACTAAACATTTCTGAAGATAGTTTTTTTTTAATCCCTTTGCTGATAGGATGGGAATTATATTACACAATTGCATTTTGAAAGAACATAAAACCTTGAAAAAAAAAATTATGTCCTTACCAGAAGGGGAGAAGCGAAGAATATTTACAGCTGAGCCATGATAAGAAAGACTATTTTGATAAGTAGCTGTTGGCATTTTCTTCTGTGCATCATCTGAATCTATCAACCAAAGCTGAAATTTTATTTGTTACATTATTAATAGTTTTTCTAGCCTCAATAAATGCTTTAAAAGCCAGAAGCATTACTCTGATTCTCATTAATATTTATCTGATTGCAATGAAATCTCACGTACAAAACAAAGCTTTAAGAGAAAATTTCAGAAACTTAACTAGTTAATTTGGATTTGGTTTCTTAAGGAACAAAATCCATTTAACGCAACAACATAGAATCATTACTCGCACTCTAGTTTAGAACTCCTTTTTTTTTTCTTTTTACCTAATTTCCTGAATAAAGAAACACATACGAAGAATGGTTCAGATTCAACAATGCCCATTTTAGACTAAAAATTGCATGTGACCAAGGGCATGAATGGTTCCACTTAAACTCTGAAAGTGCATTGAGAAATAAATTTCACGAGCATGACTTTTCCTTTACAAAGTAATGGTGAAAGCAAAAGGTTAGAGGGGAAGACCATTTCCCCTGTTTGGTTGGCAAAAGAAAAAAAATTATATATATATATATAGAGAGAGAGAGAGAGAGAGCTAAGGGGAGAGGACTCACCATCTTTCTGAATCAACGAAACTCAATCTTGCTATAGAATGTGGAAGAGATCCAAAAAGACTAAATTGGAGAAATCATTTTTAAATTTCAATAATAAGAGTATGAAGATCAAATTAACATCTGACGTGTTTACTTTCTTTCTATTCTTACATATAAATTCCAAAACGACAACCATAGTTTCTAATTTCCACTCTCTCCACCTCTCCCTTCCTTTCTGTTTTTATTCCATCTCACCAAACTTAATACTACATTCATTTTTCTAAACAAGAAACTAAAATATACATTTAAAAAAAAAAAAAAAAAACTTTGTTTTTCTTTGATATTTGTAATTACCTAACTTTACTCAACATTTAAACAGCCATTCAACCGAAACAAGACAATCTAATTCAAATCCAAAAATAAATCAATCCAAATTGTTCAAATAAACACATTTAGCATAAAGAATGAAATCACTTGATACAAATCAATCAACAGAACTTAATTTCTATGAAAATGCAGCTACAGATAAAAAAAAAATCGTTGTGATAAGAAAACCTTGATGTCGTAATCGGCGCCGCCGGTGGCGAGGAGGCCGGACACTGGGTGGAAGTCTAGGGTTAGGACTGGTTTTGTGTCGTGCCAGTTTATCTGAACTGTGCCTCCCTTCATTTTCCGATTCGTAAATTTTTACTTTTCAAAATAAATTTTCGAGGGAAAGTCACAGAGAATTTCTAGGGTTGGAACTTTGCCTGGAGTGAGTAAAAGAGTAAAGAGAGAGAGGAAGAGATCAGGTGAGGTGATGCTTGGCGCGCTGATTAGATTTGGCGGGAAATGTTGGGCCAAAATGGTAATCTGTCCCACCATTATTATAAAAATAAGATTAAATAAAACTAAAAATAAATAAATAAAACTTCTCAATGAAGTGTTTAACTTTTTCACCTATTTCCCAAGAATAAAGATTATTAAAATCTTAAAAATTTAAATTGGATATATATAATACCCATGAGGCCCAACAGGCCACCAAACCCATAGATAAAGCTTTTTCAAACAAGGCCAATTATGATATCATTATCAAAGCCCATGAGCTCGATACTATTAAATGATCGAACCCGCTAAGTTGTAGGAGTGGACATTTTAACCCGACCTGTCGGGTTTTTTTCGGGTCACTATTTTTTAAAACCCGAATTTGGGTCATATAATTCCGACCCGTCAGGTTTCGGGTCAAAGTCGGGTTGACCCATCAAACCCGAAAACCCGACCCGACCTGAGCTACAATCTCAAAATAATATTTTGAGACTAATGAGATTAAAATCCGCCTCTCTTCATTACCCACTTTGTAAGATCACCACTGGGCTACAAGCCTTTTTAGTTGTTTTCTGTAAACTTAGTTATTTATTACTAATATAAATTTAGACATTTAACAAAATCTACAATAGTGGGATTCAAACCCTCCCTAGTCCCCAAAAGTCCCTTCCTTCGGCAGCTTTACCACTGGGCAACATATCATTTTACGTATAATCTGTAAAAGTTTTTATTTATAATAGCATTAGTTTTATATAATGTTGAAAAATAAAAATGTTGCAAGTAAGAAGAATCGAACCTACACCATCATTGAAACCTTTGACAAGGCTACCACTTGGCTGCAGCTTAATTAAAGTAAAAATGTAAACAAATTTTATTTATCATACACAGATATGTGGATTTAACTCGACCCGAATCCAAAAAATCTGACCCGATTATTTTAAAAATATTATTTCATAACCCGACCAACCCGACCCGAACCCGAATTAAACCAGACCAATCCGAACCCGACGAGTTTATTTTTTTCAAGACCCGATTTCGGGTTCCTTTTGCTTGACTCGATCGGGTTCAGATTTTTTTCAAGTTGGGCCAAACCCAACCCGATCCGACCCGTGCCCACCCCTACTAAGTTGGATGACTCACTAAACAACACACCAAAACATCATGTGGACAACATATTAAATGTTGTGCCCTATTTTGGGGGTTATGGAGAAATTATTTGACCCCCCAGTTAAATTTTGAGAAAACATTTAACTCCAAATTTTTGTTAAACTAACACCTATCTCCCAAAAACTAACACTTACCTTCCAGATTTTTGAGGGGTAAGTGCTAATTTTTAGGGAAACAGTGATAATTTTTTAGGAGTAAGTATTAGTTTAACAAAAGTTTAGAGTTAAGTATTTTCTCAAAATTTAACTGAGGGGTCAGAGTAAATATCCCCCATATTATGTAATCATAAGCTTCCTCGTTCTCATCCCTACAAACAAGAAAGTGGAAGCTTAACTAAAACAATGTTTAATTGGTAGTGATTAACTCTAATCAAATGGCAGTTACCAAGTCATGCATCTATGGATTGAGAGACAAGCCAACATTTTATTATAACTACAACACTTCGAAGAAACTCACATTTAGACTTATTTTATAGTCATTTCTGCTCGTTTACAACTTAATACATACCTCATGTTTGTTGACAATAGGTTCTTTTATCGGTATATGAGAGGAATCCAACTAAAATTCAAGAAATTGAGCTACCAAAC
>JANLJB010029492.1:0-15607 GCA_026212285.1 Bursera cuneata
AAATATTAAAACTATTAGACTATATAAAAATTAAATAAAAAGAGAGAGAAGAGAGAAATGAGAGATATGTTTCTTCTACGATTGATACATTTTACAAGAGAGGATCCTTAATATATAAATGTCCAAAAAAGTCATGTTTGTTGTGAATGGCCTAATATTTTAGCACATTGGGGGATATATATGCGAAGATAAAAAAGTTGAATGACTATAGTGATGTATTACAGCTAAGGATGTAACTGTCAAATATTGGACTATATAAAAATTAAATAAAAAGAAAGAGAAAAGAGAAATGAGAGATATGTTTCTTCTACGATTGATACATTTTATAGGTAGCCTTCTTCACTATTTACATAGTAAATAAATAGTGGTAAATCTAATCACTTACGCAACACCTACAATAATTAAGTGGTAGGATCCACACCTATATAAAATAATGTTTTATAACTCTCTTTTGAAGACCACCACTTAAGGATAATTGTATTTACGTTTACTTAGGAAAAATCCAGTGGGATAAAAACTTAAACAAAGAAATATAATAATAAAATGGTGTTAGACGTGTTTCATACTGCTCATTAAAATCTTTACCAGAAAAATCGAGTGGGACAAAACCTGGTCGAAGGAAAAAAGAGTATAGTGCACATATCTCCAAAAATACTCTCCTTGATCATGGCAAATATAATGTATCAATTTGATTGCTTGTTGAGCTACCACATACCGATCTTATATACCAATTTCTCAAATGTTGATGTCGGCAATGTTTTGGTGAATAAATCAGCAAGATTATCATTTGAACGAATCTATTTCACATCTATCTATTTATTTTCTTGTAGATCATGCATGTAAAAAAACTTTAGAGAAATATGTTTTGTTCTATCTCCTTTAATATAACATCTTCTGACTTAAGCAATACACGCTGCATTATCTTCATATATGATTGTAGGAGGATCTATGATAGGAGATAACTTGCATGAATTCTGGATGTGATGAATGACAGATCGTAACTATATACACTCTCGGATGGCCTCATGTAATGCAAGTATTTCAGCATGATTAGAAGAAGTAGCAACCAAAGGTTGTTTAGTTGATCGCCACAAAATTGTAGTCCCGTTGTAAGTAAAAATATATACAGTTTACGATCGAACTTTGTAGGGATCAGATAGATAATCAATATCAATATATCCAACAAAACCAAGATTTTTAGGAGGTTCAGATTAAAAGAATAATCCCAAATTAGTAGTTCCCCGTAGATAATGAAAAATATATATAATTCCATTCCAATGTCGTTTAGTAGGTGCAGAACTAAACCTTACCAATAAATTAACTGCAAATATAATATCTGGTCGAGTACATTGTATCAAATATAATAATATACTTATAGTATTCAGATACGGTACTTCAGGACCAAGTATCTCTTCATCATCTTCTTTAGGACGGAATGGATCTTTCTTAATATCAAGTAATCTAACAACCATCGGGGTACTCAACGGGTGAGCCTTATCCATGTTAAACCATTTCAATATCTTTTTTGGTATATGCTGATTGATGAACAAGTATTCCATCAGACTTATGCTCGATCTGCAGGCTGAGTCAATATTTTATTTTCTCCAAATCTTTCATGTCAAATTCTCTTTTTAAATACCCAACAACATCTTGGATCTCTTCTGGAGTTCTAATTAAATTCATGCCATCGACATATACCACCACAATGACAAAATCAGATTCTGACTTCTTTATAAACACACAAGAGCATATAAGATCATTAATATATCCTTCTTTTGTCAAGTATTCACTACGACGTTTATACCACAATCTTCCAGATTGTTCCAATCCATATAAGGATCTTTGTAATTTAAGTGAATACATGCCCCTTGGTTTTATATTAATTGCTTCTAACAATTTAAATCTTTTAGGGAGTTTCATGTATATCGTGTTATTACAGGTATGCATCTTACAAATCGTTATAATTAAGATCGTTATTATTCATCATATTATATTTGTTATAATCTACCATTGTTAGTATACTCTGTAGTTGCCACTATTTTAGATCTTTTACATCAGAAAATAAGAATAGTTTGAAAATGATTGTATTATCGTTATATTATTTAATTATCTGTTTATTATTTTCTAGACCAGAAGTATAGCCTAATTTATGCATCATCAAAAATTTTGATCTTTAATATCCCTGAAAGATTGTTAAAATCTAGAGTATTTTTCAGATGCAGATGAATCTCTAGTTAGCAACTGACATAAATTTGATTGAAAAACCTTTTTGAGATAATTTTACAACCTGAAGTTCTGGAATTAAAAGATAGTAAATTATTATTATTATATGTCTAAGAAAATTTTATCAAAAAGATTATAAGTCTAAGAAGATTAGATTTTAAGTGGGATCAGTGTGACCCCTTCAATCTTTCATGGAAACTTTCTTAACATATTTAATTTCAGAACCTAAAGTTTTGGACTATCAAATTAAAAAAAAAAAAAATCAAAAGAACTTGAAGTCCTTATTTAGCTTTCGAAACAGTACACAGAAATGCTATTCATAATTACTGTCGAAAATCATTGTTTATGATTATTATTTACATTGTTAAACAATAAGAAAATATTTATTCAAGAACTTGAAGTTTTAAATATATTTAAAGGTTTATGACGTGACAATTAATTGATTATTATTTGTAAATGGTCAGTTGCTAAAATATCAAATTTAACGAAGCATGAGTTTGACCCACTTTCTCTTACTGGAGAGAATTATTCAGAATGGACAGATGATATAAAACTTTATTTAGAAGCCATGAATCTGAGTTAAAGTATTAAAGAAGACAATATAATGTCTTTACAAGATAAATCAAAGGCAATGATATTCCTTCGGTATCATATTGATCGAGGCTTAAAATCTGAATATGTCACTATTACTGATCCACATATCCTCTGAAAAATTTTAAAAGAGAGATTTGACCAACAAAGGACAATTATATTACCAAGAGCTCAATTTTATTGGAGTAATTTAAGATTACAAGACTTCAAGACTATTAATAAATATAATTCAGCATTATTTCGAATTGTATCTCAACTGAGGTACTGTGAACAGATAGTCACTGAAGAAGCAATGTTAGAAAAGACATAATCTATTTTTTCATCCATCTAATATTGTCTAAATGCGGCAGTATAGAGAACACCATTTTACAAGGTCTTCTGATTTAATATCTTATCTCTTACTTGCTAAACAAAATAATGAGCTCTTGTTGAGAAACCACCAACTTCGTTCCATTGGCTCAGTACCATTCCCTGAAATGAACTCTACTTTATCAAGTAATGAATGTGATCTTGGTTATAAACCATTCCACCAGAAATTGGATAAAAATGAAGGAAAATAAAAGGATACTAGAAATCAACCACAATAGAATAATGAAAGTATATGCTATAGATGTTGAGGCAAATGACACTGGTCACGAACTTGTCACACTCCTAAGTACTTAGTAAATCTGTATTAAGCCTCTATAAAACAAAAGAACAAAAATGTTGAGACAAATTTTATTGATCCAGAAGATTCAACAAAATGGATGTATCAAATTTCTTTGCTGATGATGACATAGTTAGCCTAGACATAAAAGTATTCATATAAATTAGTTAATTGTTTATATTTCATTTTCTAAATGTAATGATGCAACTTTTATGTATTATAAATAAACTTTTGTTTGTATGTTTTTATGATTTTAACCTTATACGAATGTGAATTTTATTATGATAAACTATAACATTAATAATATGTCATCTGTCTCCAGAAGAGATACAGATTTATGTTTAATTGATAGTGCAACAATGCATACCATCTTGAAAGATAAGAAATATTTCTTAAATTTAACTTTACTTGAAGCTAAAGGTAGTACTATATCAGGATCTGTGAACCTAATTGAGAGCTTCGGAATAGCCACTATCTTGTTAGCAAGTGGTACAAAGTTATGTATTAATGAGGCCTTAGATATAAGACTTAATGAGTATCATATCAAAACAATATGTGAAAACAATGCAGAATTTCTCTACATCACTTCAAAAGTCTCAGGCCAGAAGCAAATATTAGAAAAGCGTGAAGCTTTCTCATTTGGATTATATTATACATATATAAGATTTATTGAAACCTATACAGTCATGAACCAGAAGTTCAATGATTCTAAAACTTTTATGTTTTGGCACGATCGTCTTGGTCATCCTGAATCAACAATGATGCGTATGATTATTGAAAATACAAATGGACATTCATTAAAGAGTCAGAAGATTTTGTTGTCCAATGAGACTATTCGTAGTGCTTGTTTACAAAAAAAATTAATTATTAGATCATCTCCATCTCAGTTGGTTAGAGCGTCATGTGATAACATGTTACAAACAGCGTCAAGTAATATTGTTCGCTTTGGTGCCTACTGGGCCAACCTCACAGCTTTAAAACGTGTCACTTAAGTAAATGGTTATTGGCCCCTACTTATATACAAATCCAGTGGACATGACATGAGCGATATAGGATTCAGGATCACAACACACCCTTCATCGCGATCGTTCTGATAACGTGTTGTGAATGCCCTAATACTCAACGAACGAGTCTTATCCATGTTAAATCATTTCAATATCTTTACGGTATATGCTGATTGATGAACAAGTATTCCATCAGACTTGTGCTCGATCTGCAGGCCGAAACAATATTTTATTTTTCCCAAATCTTTCATGTCAAATTTTTTTTTTAAATACTCAGCAACATCCTGGATCTCTTCTCGAGTTCCAATTAAATCCACAAGGGAGGATGCTGCTTTTTATAGGCAACCTACTTCACTATTTACATAATAAATAAATGTGGCAGGTCTCATCGCTTGTGTCATTGCTTACACAACATCTACAATAATTAAGTGGTGGGATCCACACCTATATAAAATAATGTTTTACCTGGGAGACCACCACTTAAGGATAATTGTATTTACATTTGCTTAGGAAAAATCTAGTGGAACAAAAACCTAAACAAAGAAATACAATAATAAAGTTGTGTTGGACGTGCTTCATACTATCTCATTAAAAACCTTGTTAAGAAAATCCAGTATGACAAAATCTGGGCAAAGAGAAAAAGAGTGCAGTGCATAAATGTCAAAAATACTCTCCCTGATACATGCTCCCCCTAATCATGACAAAGATAATGTATCAATTTTGGTTACTTGTTGAGCCGCCGCATACCGATCTTATATACTAATTTCTCAAATGTTGATGTCGACAGTGTTTTGGTGAAAAAATCAACAAGATAAGGTGTATATGAAGTTTTTTTAAGACTGTCAAACTAATCAAATATCTGAAAGTGATTACATCCATTATCGGAGCATATGTTTCATCAAAATCAATACTCGATCTTTGGGAAAAACCCTGAGCTACAAGTTGGGCTTTTTATCTAACAATCTCATTATTTTCATTACGTTTTCTAGTAAATACCCATTTATATCCAACGGCTTTAACGTCTTCAGGAGTTTGGACTTCAGGTATAAAAACTTCACGTTTAGCCAGAGAAGTCAATTCTGCCTGAATTGCTTCCTTCCATTTGGGCCAATCATGCATTTTCCTACATTCATCCACTGTACATGGTTCATGATCATCATTCATAATTTCAGCTATTACAGCGAATGAAAAAATTTCATCGATGACCATTTTATTACGATTCCACATTTTTTTCGTATAATTAACATAGATTTTCTCATTTTTAATTACTCGTGTCTCTTCAGGAACTTGTACCTCTTCAGGGACTTGTGCCTCGTCAGGGGCTTGTATTGCTTCCTTCCATTTATGCCACTTTTTATTTTCGGGGATAGTATCTTTTGATCCAAGGGGTCTACACACTTCTGACGTATAATATATTGATTATTTAACGTTTCAAAGGGGGCTTGTTATTCAGGAATATTAATCCTTATCAGTGTATTGACAGTATGTACATGTGACTTTGTTACTTTTACTACTTTAGTAAAAACATCCGACATCTGATTTGCTATACTCTAAAAATGTATTATTCTTCGCACCTTAATTTCACATTGAGGAATACGATGATCAAAATTTGATAAAGTGACTATGTTCCAAGAAAGTTCTTAGCTTCACGACGTATTTTATTTTCTCCCAATGGTAGGAACACTATCCCATCAAAATGACAATCTGTAAATCGTGCATTAAAAAGATCACTCGTCAGGGCTCCAAATATCTAATTATAGAAGGTGAATTATAACCCACATAGATCCCCAATCGAAGTTGAGGTCTCATTTTTATCCGCTTCGGGAGAGTAATGGAAACTTGTACAGCACAACCAAAAGTTATTAAATGAGATATATCAGGTTGTTATCCAAGTACAAATTGCAATGAGGAATACTTATAATAAGCAGTGAGTCAATCTAATTAATGATACAGCATATAAAATGGCATGATCTCAAGCAGAAGTTGGCAACTGCATTCTCAACAATAAAGTACGTGTGATTATTTATAATCGCTTTATAAGCAATTCTGTCAGACCATTTTAAGTATGGACATGTGACACAGGATGCTCAATGTCAATTCCTCACGAATATGCAATAATCATCAAAAAATTTTGATGTAAATTTACCAACATTATCAGACGAATTGATTTAATAAGATTGTCTAAAAAATGTGTCTGTAACTTAATGATTTGAGCGAGTAGTTTAACAAATGCAACATTTCTTGTTAAAAACAAGCAAACATATGACTATCTTGCAGAAATGTCAATAAGAACCATAAAATAACCGAATGGTCTACTCGGTAGGTGAATAGGTTCACATATATCCCCTTTAATTCTTTAAAAAAATGATTAGGGTTCATGACCAATCTTAGAAGGAGATGGTCTAATAATTAATTTTCCTTGTGAACAAGTAATACAAATAATCTCATTGGTCAACAAAATCATCTAACTCTTTAATGGATGTCTATTTGTATTTTCAATAATCCTACGCATCATTGTTGATCCGAGATGACCAAAACATTCATGTCAAAGTATAAAAGTTTTAGAATCATTAAACTTCTAGTTTATGACTGCATATATTTCAATAGATCTTATATATGTATAATATAATCCAGATGAAAAAGCTTCAAACTTTTCTAATATTTACTTCTAGCCTGAGACATTTGAAGTGATGTAGAGAAATTATACATTGTTTTCACATATTGTTTCGATATAATACTTATTGAGCCTTATACTTTAAAATTGAGCAAATTTCTTCTGGATTTGTTAGAATATAAGGCATTATTAATACATAACTTTGTACCACTTGCTAATATAGTATTAACTTTAGCTTCAAGTAAAATTAAATTTAAAAAATATTTCTTATATTTCAAGATAATATGTGTTGTTGCACATCAATTAAACATAAATCAGTATCTCTTCTAGTGACAGATGACATTATTAATGTCCATACTTTATCAGAATAAAATTCACATTAGACATAAGGTTAACATCATAAGAACATACAAACAAAAGTTTATTTATAATATATAAAAATTGCATTATTACATATAGAAAATGAAATATAAACAATTAACTAATTTATATGAATACTTTTTATGTCTAGGCTAACTATATCATTATCAACAAAGAAATCTGATACATCCAATTTTATTGAATCTTCTATATCAACAAAATTTGTCTCAACATTGTTGTTCTTTTCTTTTATAGAAGCTTGATATAGATTCATTAAATACTTAGGAGTGCGACAAGTTCATGACTAGTATCATTTGCATCCACACCTATAACATATACTTTTATTATTCTTTTGTGGTTGATTTTCAGTATCCTTTTGTTTTCCTTCATTTCTATCTCACTTCTGGTGAAATGGTTTAAAATTTTTGAAACAACCACCTCTTAGTCGATAATTATTTCGACTATGACCACATCCATTATTTGATAAAGTAGAGTTCACCTCATGGAACGGTACTGAACCAGTGAGACGAAGTTGGTGGTTTCTCAATAAGAGCTCATTATTTTGTTCAGCAAGTAAGAGACAAGATATTAAATCAGAATACTTTGTAAAATGGTGTTCTCTATACTGCTGCATCAAGATAATGTTAGATAGATGAAAAATAGATAATGTCTTTTCTAACATTGCTTCTTTAGTGACTATCTGCCCACAGTATCTCAATTGATATACAATTGGAAATAATACTAAATTATATTCATTGATAGTCCTGAAGTCTTGTAATCTTAAATTACTCTAGTAAAATTGAGTTCTTGACAATTTAATTATCCTCTGCTAGTCAAATCCATTATTTGATAAAGTAGAGTTCACCTCATGGAACGATACTGAACYAGTGAGACGAAGTTGGTGGTTTCTCAACAAGAGCTCATTATTTTGTTCAGCAAGTAAGAGACAAGATATTAAATCAGAATACTTTGTAAAATGGTGTTCTCTATACTGCTGCATCAAGATAATGTTAGATAGATGAAAAATAGATAATGTCTTTTCTAACATTGCTTCTTTAGTGACTATCTGCCCACAGTACCTCAATTGATATACAATTGGAAATAATACTAAATTATATTCATTGATAGTCTTGAAGTCTTGTAATCTTAAATTACTCTAGTAAAATTGAGTTCTTGACAATATAATTATCCTCTGCTGGTCAAATCTCTCTTTTAAAATTTTTCAGAGGATATGTGGATCAATAATGATGACGTATTCAGATTTTAAGTCTCTATCAATATGATGACGAAGAAATATCATTGCCTTTGATTTATCTTGCAAGGATATTATATTACCTTCTTTAATACTTTCACGCAGATTCATGACTTCCAGATGAAGTTTACATCATCTGCCTACTCTAAATAATTCTCTCCAATAAGAGAAAGTAAGTCAAACTCATGCTTTGTCAAATTTGATATTTTAACAACTGAACATTCATAAATAATAATCAATTAAATGTCATGTCATAGGCCCTTAAATATATTTAGAATTTCAGGTTTTTGAGTAAATATTCTTTTACTATTTAATAATGTAAATAATAATCATAAATGATGATTTCTAACATTAATCATGAATAGTCCTTCGGGTACTATTCTGAAAGTCAAATAAAGCTTCAAGTTCTTTTGATTTCTCTTTTATTTAATTTCTATATAGTCCAATAATTTTAATATTTTACAATTACACCCTTAACTATACTATATCACTATAGTCCCTCAGCATTATATCTTTACATATATATCCTTTAATGTGCTAAAATATTAAGCCATTCACAACATGTTATCAGCACGATCGCGATGAGAGAGTGTGTTGTGATCCTGAATCCCACATCGCTTCTGTATTATCCACTAAACTTGTATATAAGCAAGGACCAGTAGTCATTTACTCAAGTGACGCATTTTAAAACCATGAGATTGACCCAGTAGGTACCAAAACAGACAATATCACTTGAGACTATGGATTCCACCATTTAATTATTGTAGGTATTACGTAAGCAATGACACAAGCGATGAGACCTACCACCATTTATTTATTATGTAAACAATGAAGGAGGCTATCTACAAATAGCAACCTCCTCCCTTGTAAAATGCATCAATCGTAGAAAAAGCATATCTCTCATTTCTCTCTTCTTTCTCTTTTTGTTTAATTTCTATATAGTCTAATACTTTTAATATTTAACAGTTACACCATTAACTGCAATATATCACTATAGTCTCTCAACTTTATATCTTTATATATATATCCCTCAATGTGCTAAAATATTAGACCATTCACAACACGTTATCAGCACGAGATTCTACTCAAATTGTTAAAGGTATGCCTCTCACATATCGTTATTATTCATTATATTATATTTGTTATAATCTACCCTTGTTAGTATGCTATGTAGTTGTCACTATGTTGGATCTTCCACATCATAAAATAGAGATAATTTTGAAATGATTATATTATCGTTATATTATTTAATTATTTGTTTATATTATTCTCTAGACTAGAAATCTAGACTAATTTATGGATCATAAAAAAATTTGATCTTTAATATCCCTGAAAGATTGTTAAAATCTAGAGTATTTTTCAAATCCAGATGAATCTCCAATTAACAACTAAGATAAATTTGACTAAAAAACCTTTCTAAGATAATTTTACAACTTGAAGTTGTAGAATTAAAAGACAATAAATTATTATTATTATATATCTAAGAAAGTTTTTATCAAAAAAATTACAAGTCTAAGGAGATTGAATTTTAAGTGGAACCGAAGTGACCCCTCTAATATTTCTTGAAAACTTTATTAATATATTTACTTTTAGAACCTAAAGTTTTGGACTATAAAATAAAAAAAAAAAATCAAAAGAACTTTAAGTCCTTATTTGACTTTCGAAATAATACCCCGAAGGATTACTTATGATTACTATCGAAAATCATTGTTTACATTGTTAAATAGTAAGAGAATATTTACTCAAGAACCTGAAATTCTAAATATATTTAACGATTTATGGCATGACATTTAATTGATTATTATTTATGAATGTTCAGTTGCTAAAATGTCAAATTTGATGAAGCATGATTTTGACCCACTTTTTCTTACTGAAGAGAATTATTTAAAATGGATAGTTGATGCAAAACTTCATCTGGAAGCCATGAATCTAAGTGAAAGTATTAAAGAATGCAATACAGTGTCTTTGCAAGATAAATCAAAGGCAATGATATTCCTTCATCATCATATTGATAGAGGCTTAAAATCTGAATACGTCGCCATTACTGATCCACATATCCTCTAAAAAAATTTAAAAGAGTTATTTGACCAACAGAGAATAATTATATTGTCAAGGCTCAATTTTACTGGAGTAATTTAAGATTACAAGACTTCAGGACTATCAATGAATATAATTCAGTATTATTTCGAATTGTATCTCAACTGAGGTACTATGGACAGATAGTAATTGAAGAAGCAATATTAAAAAAGATATTATCTACTTTTCATCCATCTAACATTATCTTAATACAGCAGTATAGAGAACATCATTTTACAAGATATTCTGATTTAATATCTTGTCTCTTGATTGCTGAACAAAATATTGAACTCTTGTTAAGAAACCACCAACTTCATCCCACTGATTCAGTACCATTCCCTGAAGTGAACTCTACTTTATCAAATAATAGACGTGATCGAAATAATTATCAATCAAGAGGTAGTTGTTCCAAAAATTTTAAACCATTCTACTAGAAATGGGATAGAAATGAAAGAAAACAAAAAGATCTTAGAAATCAACTACAAAAGAATAATAAAAGTATATGTTATAAGTGTGAAGGCAAAAGACACTAGTCTCCAAGGGGGAATGTTATAAAACATTATTTTATATAGGTGTAGATCCCACCACTTAATTATTGTAGATGTTGTATAAGTTATAAGACCTATCACTATTTATTTATTATGTAAATAGTGAAGGAGACTGCCTATAAATAGCAACCTCCTCCCATGCAAAATGTAATCAATCATAGAAGAAACATATCTCTCATTTCTCTCTTCTCTCTCTTTTTATTTAATTTTTATATAGTCTAATAGTTTTAATATTTTGTAGTTACATCCTTAGCTGCAATATATCACTATAGTCCTTCAGCTTTTAAATCTTTGTATATATATTTCCAATGTGCTAAAATATTAGGTCAAATGATATTTCTGCTTTGGTGCCTACTGGGCCAATCTCACGGCTTTAAAACACGTTACTTGAGTAAAGGGCTACTGGTCCCTTCTTATATGCAAGTTCAGTGGACAGTGCAGGAGCGATGTGGGATTCAAGATCACAACATAGTCCCCCATCATGATCGTGCTGATAACGTGTTATAATTGGCTTAATATTTTAGTACATTAGGGGATATATATGCAAAGATATAAAAACTGAGAAATTATAGTGATATATTGCAGTTAAGGATGTAATTGTAAAATATTAAAACTATAGGACTACATAGAAATTATATAAAAAAAGAGAGAAATGAGAGATATGTTTCTTCTACGATTGATACATTTTACAAGGGAAGAGACTGTTATTTATAGGCAGCCTTCTTCACTGTTTACATAATAAAAAAAATGATAGTAGATCCCATCACTTGCGTTATCGTTTACATAACACCTACAATAATTAAGTCGTAGAATCTATACCTATATAAAATAATATTTTATAACAATATTCATATAATATCTACATTTATTTCTTTACCATCATTTCACCAATCATAATTTCTTTTTTTCCATGTACAAACACAAGCCATATTCTTCCTTCGTTGCTTCGTATCATGCTTGAACTTCTATCTTTAATGAGCCAAGAACATATTTTTAATCACTTGAGAAAGGTAACAACAAACAACATAACATCTATGGATAAATTACTGTAGAAAGAAGTAAGAGTTCATCCTTTCGACTTAACAAAAAGAATGGAACAGTTTTCTTTGGAAATACTTGGCAATGAAACAACCACCGCACCAGGACACAAGTGTAGAGAAAAAACAAGAAGAGAGGTTGCTTGATATTATAGGTACAATAAAATATGCAAAAATGCTTCATTGTGAGAATTAGTAGTTAAAGTATGCATAAGCTTTAGCCTACTATATGGTTTTTGGATATATATATATACGGGTCAGGCTATTGAAACTTAATTTTTTACTTAATTTTAGATATCAACTACCCAGCATTCATCTATATTTAATCTAATTGTTAAGGAGGAAGTTAAAAAATATAAAACTAGAATCACTCACACTCAATTACCCCAACATTCAACTCTCTTTCTACCTAAATGAAATCAATGCAATTTATTTATTTTCTTCGCTTACTATCTACTACGCCCTCTACCTATTGAAAATTTTTCTATGTCGTTTGTCAATTATTAAAATATTATTTACAGAACTAGATAGATAAATTTTAATAAGAAAACATTTTCAGAAAACAAAAAACAAAAAACTGGACAAATCACAAATACGAAAGCAAACAACAAGAGACCTAAAACGAGGCCACATCCAGATTCTTTTTTCTTGTTTTCTGACAACGTTTTCTTTGTTTCAGGTCCCATTGTGGACGGATGCTTTTGTTATGGATGTTCCTACCAGAAAACTCTCTCTACCTTGAACTTTGTAGGTTTCTTGCTTTCTTTAATTCTCATCTTTAGCCTTTTCTTTTATAAATTTACTTATTAAAATTTATTTATCTGGGTCTGTAAATAATATTTCAGCAATTGACAAAAGAAATAGAAAAATTTCTAATAGCTAGAAGACATAACAGATGGTAGGTGAAAAAAAAGATGTCTGTATTGATTCCATTTAAGTAGAAAGAGAGTTAAATGTTTGGGGTAATCAAGTGTGAGTGATTATAGTGTTATACTATTTAACTTCCTTCTTAACCGTTAGATTAAACATAGATGAAGGACGGGTTGTTGATGTCTAAAATTAAGTCAAAAAATTAAGTCCCAATAGCATAACCCTCTATATATATATATATATATATATGAGAAGAAAATTTATTGTACCGACTTTCCTAACCAGAATGGATCGAATTAAGCTACCCACATACTGCAATAACCAAGGTTGAAACACAAATTTTAATTTTGTAACAAATAATATATAGAATAAGTTGGCAAGGAAAAATCCAATTTGGTAAACATTTGTACGCCTTGTAGAAAATTAAACAATATGGAAATCAATCATCCATTTCTTTAACAGCATGGCAATTGATGTTTGGAGCACAATGAAAAGAACAAGCTTCTGGCTCTCTGTCCTTCACTTGAGGCTCCATTAGTAATACAACATAATGGTAGTACTAAAAGGTTTTTGGACCAAAATCCAAGATGTTTGATGGTGTTGAAGAACTATAGATAAGAGAGGTTTAACATCTTGGTTAAACTTGTAACTGAACTAAAAACATACTAATGAATACATGTCTATAAACAACAAAGGAGAAAACTAATAATTTGCCTTTCCAAAATGTTAGTATACATTAATATTCATCCCTCTATATTCATAGGCTTCACAAGATATGGTGATAATGAAAATTTAATGAAATTTATCTCAAAAAAGTCTTCGCAGCACAAAATGTAGTAACTACTTCAAAATATATTAACTAAAGTCATTCTTAGGAAGAAGAGGGGGGCTAGACAGTCGCCAGAACATTGGGTAGCTTTCCTTGCAAACATGTGGACTTAGAATTTTAATTTAGATGCCAGCTCACTGACATAATAAAAATTCACAGCCGCAAAATTGGAATCTACAATTCTACCTAATTTGAAGAGTCATCCCCATTTTAGTAAGAAAAAATGGACGCTAGGAAGGGTTTGGCAAGAGGTAACCAGTTCCCTTACCAGCCAATCATGCTTAACATCTTTTACCTAAGTTGAGTAATTTATGTGAATTCTAAAGAAGTTGTTTAATGGACTAATTCCTGGCACTGCATCAAGAGACCGCACACAAAGGGAAGAATAGTTGACTGGAGTTTGCCCTAGATTCTCATCCAGAAATCATAGTAATGTTCCCAGCAAAAATTTAAATGAGAAAACATTATGGTCAGATAAAACCAGTGTAGGAGAATTCCTCTTCCTCTCTCACCACGATATTTCTCATCATTTAAATCCAATGAATTTTTTTCTTGAGAATAGTACTATAATCTCTACAACAACCTCATAGAACTTCCCATTATGTATCCTCCCCTAATAGAAAGCCATAGTCAACTTCTTTAGAATTCACATGCTTAATGAGGCCAACATCTTCCCTTTTTTTTGTAGGCAAAAATGGATGCTGGGAAGGGTTAACAAAAGGTAACCAGCGGCCTTACCACCCAATTAAGCTTAGCATCTATTATCTTTAGATTATCACGAGGTTATGAATCGTTGACCCAATAACACAACGCTCTATTACATGACCTGAGGATACTAGCGGAAGCTACCCTATCAGATTTCAGAAACTTCCATGTTTATTCATCATAGTAAAGTTACTTAGTATTCATCAAATATCTTCCAGAGTCTCCCTTGTACATTTATTTATTCAACAAGATTTCAGAAACAAAACACAAAAAAAAAAAAAAGAACAATTTTTTTTGCGTGACCGCTGTTTTTCTTCCATACTTTCCAAAAAATAAAAAATAAAAACTAAATGAAAGCATAGTAACCGTTATTTCCATTTCCTTTTTGCAGAAACACTTTTACAAAGTTTACAAAACTAAAATACAAAACCCGATCAAGAAAACAAAAGATATATACAAAGAGACGAGGAGAAAGATAAAGATCTTACAGAGGAGCTGAGTAAAGAAATCGAAAGTGGGTTTGGGTTGCTGGTAGTGGCGGCGACGGCTGTGTGTTGGTATTTGAAGTGTAGTAAATGATATGTCAATATTAAAAAGCAACAGTAGAGGCCGGAGGGTGGGACGCGACGTTGGGTTGTTTTTATTTTTATCGAGAAATGGCTTTTCTTTTGCATTCAGAACGATGCCCCAAAAAGTTATCATGGGCCGAGCCCAAAATTATTACCATTCACCAGCCCAATTATTTTTCCGCTTTTTGGAAACAAAATTTGGGCTTGGCCATAGTCCTCTAAAAAATAATATCAATGATACATTCTTAAATGGGATAATTTCAAATAGTACCCTTGTGTTTTG
>JANLJB010029493.1:3841-15608 GCA_026212285.1 Bursera cuneata
GATGAAATGAATTGAATTGATGAGTCTAGTGAAATGAAGTATTCTCTTAATCACCATTTTACTATTGTTTATTTACATTTCATTTAAATCGTTTCCGTCATTTAATTTAAAATCAATTGATCACAATCCCCATTTTTATTTAGAAATTTAAGTTTCGGAATTTTATAACTTAAGTTTGAATTAATATAATCATAAACCAATCCTTGTGGGTTCGACCCTTACTTTCACTATAACTCTTGATACATAAAGGGGATAAGTAAGGAATTTATTTTTTTTGGGTGACCGTTTCGGTCTCACACCACAGCGCAACCCTTAACGGAAGAAAATTGTTAATTTCCGGAAAATTAACAACCGATTAATGCAGTGGCAGCGTTCAATTAATTCAACCAGAAATCACCAACATAGCCTCAAAGGGATTAAAGACATGCACAAGTTGAAAGGTTAATCCTTGCAAGGAGGAAAAGTTTTCAACTGTTTAGCATATAACCGGGAGACTACTGCAGCAGATTGCTACACACTTGAGCCATTGCACAATCGTCTCTCCTGTTTTATCTTTGCATACTTCCTTCAAAACTCAGCTTCTGGACAAAAATTTAGCAAGGTTTAAGGAATTTCCATATACAATCAGATTTTCTTTAATATAAACCATTGCATGGCTATAAATGACAAAGGATGGACAATAGAATATTTACATGAAAGTAAATTCTTGTTGCAGATTCTCAGGACTGATTTCCCCCAAGATGTTGTTGTGTTGTCAAAAACAGCAAGATTCCGCTTTTGCTACAATGAAAGTAAGACTACAAAATTACGGTGGGAATCATATAGAAAAACCTTAATTTTCTTTTAGTTTCATGACATGCAGAGCATTGAAGGAGATGAACAAGAAATTATTGCGACTTGATAAAGCTTCAAAACTTGACTCTTTAAATTTCAAGAATTCATTTAATATAATCCTAGAATGAACTATAAAAATCAATGTATTAATACAGAATTGAGGCTCTTACAACCTTTCCAATGCAAGAAAAACTTGTTTCGGGATACCAGGTTTCCTTCAGCCCATAGACTCCAGCTTGTCAATTGCAACAATATATTACACGGACCATTAAAGATAGAATAAACTGAGTAAACATGTACATATTCAATGTAAAGAAAACATTCAGTCTAAGGACAAAAAGGAACTGAATTTAAAATAAATCAAAACTCATAGATCACAAATTTATCGAAAGAAACATAACAAATTTTTATTCTCATCATTCTCCACACTTCGACCAGAAAATTTACCTGGCACCCTCTATCTCAGATTCCCTTTATCGGTGTTAAAAGAAAGGAGTTGCAACATGCACAGAAATGATAAACTCGACTTCTCAATGGATAATTGGTGGCCATTCTAAAATAAATGAAGTTAGACATTTCTCAAGCTCTTTTATACATAAAACAAAATAAACTGCAAGAAGAGTCCATACATAGAAGACATGCAGACCTTTAAATTTGGAGCAGCATTTCCCAATGGCAAACTGATTTGTTGACACATGCAAAGCATCTACACCCCTGAACCCTGGCTTGGCTATAAGGGCATGCGGTAAGAAATTAACGGAGTACATTAATTTTAGCAAGGACTTGTTAATTTTCTCCATTCTCTATTACTAAATTAGTTTAATTAGGTGAGTTACTCCATACCTGAATGCCAGTAATTCAAAAATTCCACGCAGACTGATTCTGCACAACCCAATAACATAAAATTAAATTATACAATTAACAAATATCTACTTCAACTCAAATTGCTAACATGAAAAAACTCATCTTTAATATAGAGATCAAATAAAATTATTCGATACCAATGTTCCTTCTTTCACTTCTCTTATAGCTACCATACAGATATCTTTCCTCTGGAGATATTGTACAATTCCGAGGTTTTTATATCAGTAACAAAATTCCGACTCTGATAGATGTTCCTCATCAACGATTTCAATGGGAACTTCCTTGTAGCTGTCCACCAATATCTCCAACTTTTATTAAGTTAAAAATGCTCACTTTGATATATGAACCTAGCGTTGAGATCTGCAAACCCAAAAGTTCAACTCATCAAAACTACCCTGTTAATAACAGAACATCTTAAATTTACAATAAAAAAAAAATACAAAATAGAGAACCTACAGATTTTAATTTATCTGGATTAAATTTTTTATTGGAACCGATTTAAAAGGGATGAAATTACAAAAAGTTAATGAAGAGGAAAGATACGTACCATCTAATTAGTTACAAATAAATGCCAAACATTTGCTTCCATAATGCGGTTCAGGCTTTGCTGCTTCTGCAGGATAATAATAAGTGTAACAGATGTAAGAAATCATGAAGCATTAAAAAGAACATATGCATAAACTAGCAGAGAAGTACCAACCTGTAGGAGGAGAAGAGCATTCCTCTGAATGCAATTAATAGCCGCCTTCTTGTTGAATCCATTCGCCATTAATTTGAATATTTGGAATGTGAGCAATATTTGGCCAATCCTTTCCCATCTTATTTCCCCATTCTTCTGAAAATTGGGGACAATCGTAGATTATCAGCGTTGAAAGTGAAGTTAAATTGTGCATCCACTTCGATACGGCTTTCAAATTTGGACAATAACGAATCTCGAGATGTTGTAGAGAAGTAACAAATTGAAGTTCCTTTGGGAGATGCATCAATTTCGGAGGCGAACCAAGTTTTAAAGAAGGAATGCTCCTAAGGCTTTGCCGTTTCATGCCATTGCTATTCTCATCATTGAGCAAGTCAAGTTCTTCACAATCTATAATCATCTTCAGCTTTTGTAGTGCATCATCTGATTGAGATCCAAAATTAAAAATTGAGTTCATATACAAAGACTTTAATTTAGAGAGAGGGGCAGAAAAGTTGGAGGAATCCGATGGTCCCGTGCCATTCATCATCATCATCATTGTCTGTTGCAGTGGCTTTGACCTGGTATAGCACAAACTCAGTTCTTCTACGGATGGATATAATGGCATGAAAGTCAGGTAGGGGCAATCTCGGATATTCAATTTGGAAAGACAAGGAAAAGATGGAAATAAAAGCAACTCATTCATTTGTGTTGTTGCTTCATCATGATTATCATCATCTCTTCTCCACCATCCTATTAATTGCCAGCATTCAATGAGGGTGAGTTGTTTAAGTTTTGGGAAGAATGTAGTGGACAGTGTGGAGGGATAACTTGCTTTGTCTGAAATGTATTCCAGATCATATAAGAATTCAAGAAACAAACTCTTCAAAGAAGGTAATTCATCAAATTTTGGGATATATCGGCATCTCCTACAATAGGATAGAGTAATTGAAGTTAGATTTGTCGTACTAGAAACCCATGCAGGGAACTTCTCACCCATAAAATCTTTTATTTTAATTTCTTTCAAATTTGGGTGTGGTTTTAGACCTTCTAACACCAATTCATCGTTGCCATATGTTTCACTTCTCAAACCCCATTCCAATTCCAGAATTGGAAGAAATTGCATCTTTTCGAAGTAGTTTGCACGCCCGACATTTTCCACGTCTTCTAAATTTCTAATTTTTAGTATTCCCCTCAAGTTGTTCAACCCATATAGTTCCTCCAGTGCACCATATTTCTTGTAGGACCTATCACTTCTCCTTGATGCTACAAACATTGATAATGTTTGTAGTTTAGTCAATGCCCCAAGTCCATGTGGCATTCCAATCAAAGACGAACACCCTTCAATTATTAGATCTTTGAGGTTTGCCAGTTTACTAATAGTTATTGGCAATTCTAGAAGTTTTTGACAGTTAGAGAGGTCTAGTGTTTCCAAATTCTTTAACTTTGATATGGACTTGGGCAATTCTCTAATTTCCCAATTTTGAGAGAGATTGAGATATCGTAAATGTGTCAATTTACCAATTTTACCTGACAACTTTTCAACCTTAAACTCACAAAAATCCAAGGCACGCAAGTAACTATAACTTGATATGATTTTTTGAAGACCATTCCCTTTGTAATCATATGATCGAACTAAAACAAGTAGAGTTCTTATTTGCTTTTGTCTAAGCAATACATTTGGAAATCCCCATGATGCAAGTGATACATGACGACATCTTTTATCAATAATATTTGTTTCCAAAGTTGCCATGGTGCACTCCACTCCTGCAACCAGTTGTGCAAGATCATGCATAAGATCATGCATTTTGCAGGTGATTACATTGCCACATTCATCATATTTTGGGTCTTGAAAAAATGACCTCATAAGTAAATTCGTTAAGTACTTATTACCAACATCCATTAGACATTGGTCTTTATTTGATGATTGAAGAAAACCTTGTGATATCCAAAGGTAAATTAATTTTTTCCTCTCAATCTCATAATTTTTGGGAAACAATGCACAATAGGCAAAACACTGTTTCAAATATGAGGGAAGATCATCATAACTGAGCTTAAGTATTTGTAAAATATCACTTTCTTCCTTCATTATTTTGGACAGTTCATTATCCTTAAATTTTGACCAATGATCTACTGTAATGTTACTCTTAAGTAAGCTCCCTATTGTGCTGATGACAAGAGGAACTCCTCCACACTTTGCCACGATCTCCTTTCCTATTTTTTCAAGCATTTCAGGCTCTTCTACCATTTCAGGTTCTACACCATGTTCAAATGCTTTTTGCCGAAATAATGACCATGACCTGTCTTCAGCTAGTTCTTTCAAGGCATAAAATGAATGTTTGTTAGTAATCTCAACAACCTTTTGACTGCGAGTAGTTATCAATATTTTACTTCCTCTAGTGCCATTCATTAATAGTTCTTTCAATTTATCCCATTTAATAGGATCCTCATTCCATATATCATCCAAAACTAAGAAGTATTTTTTTATACAAATTTTCTCCCAAAGTTGTTTTTGCAATTGGTCCATTTCAAGATTTTCAGGTTCTTTATTGGTAGCAGATTTTATGATTTTTTTCACGACCATTTTCACACTAAATTCTTCGAAGACACATACCCACATTCTTAATTCAAAATTTCTTTTGACTTGCTCATCATTATACACAAGTTTAGCAAGTGTGGTCTTTCCTAAACCCCCCATACCAACTATAGGAATGACAGAAATATTTTCAACATCATTTGTTTTCAATAAAAGTTCTATAATTTCTTTTTTTTCGTCATTCCTACCGATAATACTTTCTCCACATACAAAAGAGTGTGTTTCCTCTCTTTGTGATCTATTCTCCACTAGTGTCTCAGTAAGGTGGAACTTCCTATCATCTTTTATACTTTCTAATTTCTCCCTGACAGCCTTGATTTTATAAGCCATCTTAAAACCACAAGCAATCTGGTTTGATTTGGAGAAGAAGAAACGTACCTCTTTGGTCATTGTGTTTCCACTCATCATCTCCCGCTGCTTAATTTGAGTGGCGAAGTCATCCAACAAATCATCCGCATCATAAAATGCATCCTTGAGCCTTTGAAGCCATTCTGTCACCTGTGCGTTCTTCTTTCTGTGCTTCTCCTCAGCATCAACAAGTACAGCTTTGATTGTTCTTACTGTGTTCTTCAGCTTTTCAATCTCATCTATAATTCCAAAGGCCGATTCAATTTCTCTGAAAACTGGGGAGCCCAATACTTCCAAGAGTCCCCCAGCGATTTGAGTCACAACTCCTTCAGCCATTTATTCACGCTTGCAGCTAGCAAATGAAATTCTTTGTCAAAGAGTGAATGACAGAATGAAAGATTAATGTGCGATATGATGACTACGTTCTGCCAATAACAAAGTGGTAGCAAGTAAACTCTGAATTAATTAATTATATTTGTGAACTAAAATAATGAAATGCCTTTGTCAATAATTAATCAAAGTTGCTGACAATTATAATTTATTTTTCGAGAAAAGCAAAACCAAAAGTTAAATCTGATAAAAGGCCATAAGAGACAAACAATTTTCGGTAGTGCTGTTTCTCACATAGCTAGCTATGACCGATGCCATGGATTAGTTTAGAAGACTTTGGTTCTCTCAACTAATTAATAAAATGTATATAAAATAGGAAATTACCCAAAGCCCCTATGGAGTTTGCTGAATTTGCTATTGCCAAAGACTCATCAACTGATGTTTTAAACCACCTGTAAGACTTCATGGTGTTTTGAATCGCCTGATGCAACAATTAAGGTGTCATGGTGTAAATGGGAAAGGAAGATTAAAATCTGGTGGTATTTTCTTTTCTTTTTAAAAAAATTAAGGATTTATTTATAAACTAAATCTACAATGTGATAACCACCATAGATTTGTGTGGCTGACAGATAATATTTTGAGAAAGTTCTCCGCCATACGAATAATAATAGTAATAATAATAATAATCTAATTGCAATAGCTAATCCAGTGGTAAGCACTTACATTAATTTTATATTTGCTTCAATAAATATATTGGCATATACATAACATATTAATTTAAAAATAAATAAATAAATATCTAATCAGCTTTTTTATGAAATATATTTATTTTTATTGTATTTTTAGTTAAAGTCAAGTAATATGTACTAATTATAGGCAATCATATAAAGTTATTTGGAAAATGAGAAGTAAATTGAATAAAAATTAAATTATTTTGATATGTAATATATTTAGAAGAATGGTTATGAAAATAAATTTTCTAAATGCAAGTAGCCTGATTAAAAATATATTTGCATTTTCAGACTTTTGACTAATTTTATCCTAAAGCTTTTCAACTTAAATTTGTTATCACCTTCTTTTAGTGGGAAGGTAGTTTTAACATAATGGTAGGTGGTGTGTAGTTTTTAAAGAGGGATGTTGACACTTAGACTCCAGAAAATTTGAAAAGGTTTTAATCACATCCCACCTAAATCTAAAACTAACACTGACATCCAAAAAACTTAACTTCTTATACTTAACGGTACTACATTAAAATTTCATGATAAATATATAAACACTCATATGATATATTTAAAAATAATAAAAGTCACCCCAATTATTATAAAGCATAAAAACCCCTATTTTTTTTAATTCTTTGAAACTAATTAACATTGTGAGGGCATTATCGATATTTTATTTAATAAAATAATATAAAATATTTAAAAATTTAGAAAGAAATAATAAATATATATTTCATACACTAAATAATTTTTGTAAAATTTAAACAATTTACTAAATAATTACTAAATAATTTCACTTATTGAATTTATTTAGTTTTTAGTAAATATAATTTACTTGCTTAATTTATTAAAATTATTTAGTAAATTAATAAGTTTATAAATATTATTTAGTAAATAAAATATATTTTTGTTATTTTTTTTAATTCTTATAATATTTTTATATATTTTTAAGTAAATAAAATATCAATAATGTTCTCATAATATTAATTAATTTAAAAAGATTATAAAAAATGAGGTATTTATATTACTTTATAAAATAATATGACTGAAATATATCTTTATTATTTTCTTTGTAAATTTTAAATATTTTATATTATTTTATTATTTTAATAAATAAAATATCGTTAATGCTCTCACAATATTAATTAGTTTTATAGAATTATAAAAAAATAGGAGTTTTTATGTTACTTTATAATTATTGAGGTAAATTTTATTATTTTTAAATATATCATAGTGGTGTTTATATATTTATCATAAAATTTTACTGTAACATCGTTAAGTATAATTAATCGAAATTATGTTTTGAGGGATCAGTATTAGTTTTAGATTCACGTGGGACGTGGACAAATCCTTTTCAATGTTTATGAGGTCTTAATGCCAATATCCTCTTTTTAAAGTGATACAAAGGAACTAATGGGCTGGGTTGGTTTATTGTATTGGGTTATTACAAAAAAATTATAAAAAAGTAACTTAAATCCATGAGGACGATAGTTGAGTATCCAATATATGGTTATGTTATCTCAAGCACAAATTTTCAATTGTCCATTTGACCAGGAAGAGAATATATCAAACCAATCTAGTAGGAAAATCCGGTAAAAATACTACGGAAAATAAAATTAAAAAAAAAAAAGACACTGAAGGAGGGAGTGCTCTTGCTTGTTGGAGTTTTGGTAGTTTATGAAGCAGCTAGTCGCCTCCTGAAAAATAATAATGACTGACAAGAACCACCACGACCTTTAGACGAACCTCTGATCATGCTGTTAAATCAATGAGGAAGAGATCGGGATGATCTCGATTGGTATTGAATAACACTAGAAATGTCATATATTTTGCATCCCAAGCTAACGAAATGATAAGCTGTGATTCAATAAATAAGAAACCGTACGAAATGGACATATGATCTTAAATGCATTCGGTGTTCCATGATTCTTCACTTGGTTAAGAGGTACGAGACATGAATATTCCACATCTCCTCCCTTGTCGTTTTATCCAGAAGAAGATTACTTTGGTCATGGTCTTCTGTTCTTTTGGCTTATGATTAACGTTAAGACCATAAAAGGGGTTAAGAGAAACTTTTGCCACAGAAAGTGTTCTGGATTTTCGACTGCATTCAACTCTCTGCCTTCTTAATTTTGAACAACATAAAGATTGACAAGTCTTAGAACTTTATATCGATATAGCCTTTCTGATCATCATCAGCAAAACAGATCCTTACTGACCGGTCATAACTTGCTAGTTAACTGCAAAGAAACTACCATAAATGCTAAGAGGATCTAATTATATAAAGTGCGTCTATTTCATTAAACGAAAAAATAATACAAAAGTATATAAGCCTCTTTCGTAATGAAAGGAAGGCATATACTGTTGGTTTTCTCTCCCCTATTTCTCACAAGATTGCCCCACATTCAGCCCAAGTATTTTCCACTTTCACCTCATAATAGAGAAATTTACTACCTCACTAGAAAACTAATTACCCAACTTTATTAGAAGGAATTTACTCACCTCAAATAGAGAAAATTTACCCAGAGTTAAACAAAATATTTGAGATACACTCAATCCGTATTATAGGATAATTAAAATAATTAAAACATCAAGGATTAGGCTTCCTTTTATAGCAACTCAAGCCTTCCCCAAATATTTCAGTAAACAATGTGGGATGTGGGTGAATATATATATAGGTGCAAGCCACCTCCAAGTCATATAAAGGTAATGTGGGATTCATTTCCTTTGTCCAATTGAGAGCCAATTCTTCACATATACTATCAGAAGTTACAAATCAGCTTTCAGAACTGCTAACCTCATTAAAGCATAGCAGGATGTAGACATATTAATCCAGAACAAGGAGAGTATTTAGCCAACCATAGGGGAAAATGTTAGAACATTCACATGTTGAAATCTTAAAGCCAGATTTCATGACAATATCCAGAAATCTGCAGATAGAAGTGCTAGAGATTTCCTGACAGTGTAATTGACTTTAAAACCCTTAGCGAAAGAAAATTGTTAGTTTGGAGAAGATTTTAACGACCCATTAATTCAGTGGAAGGGTTTAATATATTCAACCAGAAACCACAACACAGCGTCATAGTGATTAAAGACTTGCACAAGTTGAAAGGATGGCCCTTGAAGTAGGAGAAGTTTTCAACTGCTCAACACAGCAGCAGAGTTGAGCAGTTGCAGAATCATCCCTCCAGTTTTATCTTGGCACCCTTCCTTCAAAACTCAGCTTCTGGACAAAATAAGAAGTTAAAAAGGTTATAGAAATTTCCCTATACGATTAAATTTCCTTTATCGTAATTATAGTACAAGGTTATACATGAGGAAGGATGGAAAGAAGAATATTTACATGAAAGTAAATTCCTAGTTGCAGAACCTGAGGACTGATTTTTCCCAAAATGTTATTGTTCTGTCAAAACTTGCCAGATTCCACTTCTTGTGTCCTAAGATCCACCAAATATCTGATGCATCACCTTGCAATATCAGGTTTTCGCTGCAGCAAAACACGACAGCAAAAGGTGAGAACCATAGAGAAGAACCTTAATTTTTCGTTTTAGCAGAATATTGAAGGAGACAAAGAACAGGAAATTTTTGCGCAGAACATTCATTTTCAAAAAGCAGGGGAGGAAACAGTTTGATCATGTACTTTATGACATACTAGCAAGAAATGCCAAGATGAAAATAGCGGCTAGGAAGCACAGAGGTGCATTAGAATAGAAAATAATATATAAACTGAACTGCACAAATGTCACAATATGGTTAAATGGACATAATGTCATCTGAGAACACTGATTACCACCTTATCTGTTATATTATTGACATATTCAGTATCAACTTAAAAATTTATTTTTGCCAATCACAATCACTCTTGCAAAAACTAAGATCTTCTTGTCGTCTAATTGATAAAACACTAAAACAGTGTAGTAAGAGTGTGAGTTCCTCTAGGAAGGAAATACCTTTCTGTTCTCATTCATGAAAAATTGACCAATGTCCAGTAGAAGTGAGGGATTTGAAGGACAAGTTGTTAGGCCCTCTAGGAATCCAATAACTAGGCTCGCTTGATGAAACGAAAATCCAAAAATAAAATAAAAAAATTTTAGTTTAATTAATCGTCATACACAAAACAGAGCAAAGACTATAAGATTGTATAATTACCAGCATAATGGTTGGTTTGTTACATAGTTGTTTCATGGACAAATTTATTAACTTCGGAGACCCTGAAAGTGGAGAACAATGAAGTTATGGAAAAAGACGGAATTAGCAATTTTCTTGATTGATTTTCCAAAGGACTGAGATTGAAATCAGAAAAAGTATTTGAAATACTTGCCTAATAAAGATGTCAGCGGTCCCAAAAGCCTTCATAAGGAAAAAGTATTTGAGTTTGGGCCTTGTAGGATAACAACATAACACATCGTGTACGAAATAAGTACAAGTAAATTGATAAATTTGAAGAGAAGTACCAACCTGTTAAAGAAGAAGATCGTTCCTCTGAATTCAATCGAAAGCGGCCTTCTACTTGAATCCATTTGCCATCAATTCGAATATTGGGAATGTGAGCAATATTTGGCCAATAATCCGGTAGAACTATCAGATTTGGACAATTGTAAATCTGGAGATATTGTAGAGTGGTAACAAATTGAAGCCCTTTTGGAAGAGAAACTAATTTCGGAAGCCCACTGAGGTGCAAAGAACGAAGGCTCATAAGGCCTTGCCATTTCACGTTATCGTTATCCTCATCATTGAGCAAGTCAAGTTCTTCACACTCCCTAATCTTCTAGTTTTGAAGAAAGGTGAGAAATCTTATACCTGGAGACAGTTGAGAAAGTCTTGAGCAAAAATGAATCTCCATATCCACAAGAGAGGTCAGGTTTCGTAGCCCATCCTTCGGTAGAGATTCTAAATCATCAATTGAACCAATATTTAAAGACTTTAAACTAGAGAGAGGGGCAGAAAAGCCGGAGGAAGTTGATGGTTTCACTCTATTCAACAACATCATTGTCTGTTGTAGCGGCTGCGAGCTGGTTAGTCGCAAATATAGTTCATCTAAAGATGGATACAAGGGCATGGAAATCAGGTTCGGGCAGAATTTGATATTCAATTTGGAAAGACAAGGAAATGAAGGCAACTCTATCATTCCTTTTGTTGCTCCGTCACTATCTCTTTTCCACCATCCCTCTAGTTTTTTACAATTATAAAGTGTGAGTTGTTGAAGTGATGGGAAGAATGTTGATGACTGTGTTGAAGAACAATTCTTACTTGCTTTGTCTGAAATGTACTCTAGATCATCAAGTCCCCAGAGACACAAGCTCTTCAAAGATGGTAATTGATCCAACGGTGGGATATATTGGCATCTCTCACAATTCCATAGAGTAATTGAAGTTAGATTTATGATGGAGGGAAGCCAAC
>JANLJB010029494.1:0-15610 GCA_026212285.1 Bursera cuneata
AAATATAGGAGCAATAGGATTCAGCCACCAACAACTTAATCATGCATGCTGTTGACAAGTGGCAATCCATTATGCATGCCGGTGACAAGTGGAATCCACCATATTTTATAACAATATGGACACGGACGAGCGATGCTTGATATTTATTTTTTATTTTTTAATTTAATAATGCTTAATTGATTATTGGTAATATAAATTTATTATATTTTATTATTTTTAATACTTATTAAATTTGCAAAATATATTTCTTTAATTATGAATTTAAATATGCTTATTTAATTATTTAAATTAGCAACCATCTTTAAAAGCCATAGCAATTTTTCATAATTGTTCATCCTACACTCTTTAAGTTATTTTTAAAATAAAATTAATAATTTCTTAAATTACAACAGTCTCAGTCTGTTATTTAAAGAGATGAATCTCATCACTTTAAGCTCTTTGCATCTGATGATCTTAAAAAAAAATTGTTATGAATGCTTCTCCAATAAATAAATAATACCATCAATCTACGCACGTGAAGAATCTAATCGAACACATGTCGAACTGTTTGATGTGCTCAAAATATCCTGTGCTTAACGTGCTGACAGGTTGTATTTTTGTCCGTCCAACTTCAACTCATTATTTCAATTATTTTACATAGATTATTGAAAGTTATATGTTTTTCTTTTTACCAAAAGAACCCCTTCAAATATCGCAGAAATGGTTAAAAAATGTAAAAAATTGAATAAAATAAATTAAATTGAAAGGCTAACACAAATTAAAGGTGTCTTTTTTTTTTAAATATATTTATTTATAAAAATTTAGATACCATGAAGGATGAGATATGATAATCTTTTTATTTATTTTTTGTTATCAAGGATACTAACATTTAGATAATAGGTAATATTCGATATAATTTTTAATATGTTTGATAATATTGAACAATTTTTAAATAAACATCAAACAGTAAATAGATTATGATATCTAATTATTAAATAATGGATGACACCTAATTTTTAACATGCTAATTATCCCAATTTAGTTATTTTGTTTTGTTTACCATCAAATAAAGTGAAAGAAATGTGGTTCATTAACCACATAAACAAAGAAAGAACAGCACAATCGGGTATTTACTCTGATTTTCTAATTAGATTTATTAAAAATATTTAGTTTTAATTTTTTATTAAATTAATACTTATTTTTTAAAAAAATATTAATTTTTTATGTAAGATATTATTATATAATTTATGAATTTGATAAATTTTTAAAAGATAAATATTAATTTAATAAAAAAATTACGGTAAATGTAATTATCAAATCTAAGCGGGGTCAGAGTAAGTACCCCCAAGACAGTCTCTCACAAAAGTTTGGAAACAAAAGCGGAAAGAGGCAGGAAACTTCTTTCTCTTGGTATTCCAAATTGGAAGCTGAGTCTGAGTTCAAACTCCATTGCCATTGCAAGAAGAGGAAGAGAGATATGGGCGTGGAGATTCCAGAGCCGAACACTTGCTTCAGAGGATGCTGCACCAGCAAATCAATCCCTCTTCACCTCCCTGCTTCTTCTTACTCTCTGCTCTCCCCCATCGCCAGAGGTACCCACTTCCCTTTGATTCATTCATTCTTCTCATTCTCATTCTCATTCTCTGCTTTTGAATTCAATTCAATTCTGTGTTTAGGTGCGGAGGGTGTTGTGTACGAAGCTACCCTGGATGGAACCAAGGTTGCTGTCAAGAAACCAGTTTTGTCTACTTCTGAAGACTTGGACAAGTTCCATAAGCAGTTGCAACTCTTATGGTTGGTTCTTTTTCTTTCTTTCTTTGTTTTATTTTATTTTATTTATATTTATTTATTTTGATGGGTTTAATGGTTGGCTTCCGTTAGCAAGTTAAATCATCCGGGATTGGCCAGACTGACGGCCGCTCATGCCAAGCCCCCCAATTACATGTTTTTCTTTGAATTCTACGACTCTCCCAATCTTTCCGAGAAACTTCACGTGGAGGAATGGATTCCCAGTGTGGATCAGGTGCTCATCATTGCCGCCCACTTAGGTATAAATTTCAACCCTCTGTGAACTTCCCACTATTTTCATTCATTAATGTCCAACCCATTTGTTAAAATGTAGCTGGATGAACGTTTTGTATTTTCATATTTTTTTGCCTCTGTTAACTAAAGGTTTATTTAAGTTTATTATGTTGATGATATTACATCATTTGCCTTTCCTAACATTTTTTTTTTTTTTTTTCCTTACAGCAAAGGCTTTGCAATATCTGCATAATCTTGGGATTGTACATAGGGATGTGAAACCGGCAAATGTTCTTGTAATTTCCTCTATAAGCTCCTTATTTCATTAGTTGATCTATATATATTCCTTTGCGAAATATAGGTGGTTAATTTTTTTTGGATCTTAAGCTTCAAGAAATGTGATTTTAATATAACTGATGCAGCTTGACAGAAACCTTTGCCCGCACCTAGCAGACTTTGGTTTAGCGGAGTACAAAGAAAATCTTAAAGGAGTTTCTGTTGAGAATTGGAGATCATCTGGAAAGCCAACTGGTGGTTTCCATAAAAAAAATATGGTTGGCACGCTCATTTATATGGCTCCTGAGATTTTGAAGAAGGAGATTCACACTGAAAAGTCTGATGTCTATAGCTTTGGAATATCAATCAAGTAAGGATTCAAGACAGGATTTTGATTTGTTTGAGTACTGACCAGAAATGCTCCTGCCATTTGGCTTCTGTTAAGGGCGAAGTGGGGTGCAGTCATTTTCTCTTATTTTGTTATTTGTTTCTCAGAATGAAGAATTATTGCTACTAGCTTTCTCTAATGAAATTCTAATTTGGTTATTGGATATGTTTTGGTTTCTAACTTTTAAACTGTAGAAAGGTGCATGGGCTTCATTAGGATTGGAAAGCATTTAATTTTCTTTATTGTGAGATATCCTAGAACCACCAAGCTAGTTAAGAAAAATGAATAAATCTACAGATACATCTGACTTTGTTGATATCAAATATATGTTCGGCAATGTTTATTTTTGCCTCATTCAACATGAACTTAAACATCAGACATGTTAAAGGAATGAGTTAAATTTCTTATCCTTATTGGCATATTGTTGACATGTTGGAGGTAGCAGTGTTTATATATCATTGCTTAAAATATCTTTGGCATAGTTTGTTCTTACTTAAACAAAGGCCAAACATAATAATCACTTTTCATGTTCTTCATAGATAATTGATTCATAAATCTATTTTATATAGCACAAATACAAGTGCACGAATTACATACCAGTAATACCACAATATACAAAATCCTAGTATCCTAACAACAAAAGGATATGGCCATCATTTTGCTTTCGGTTTATCAAATATTCTACTGGGCATGTAGTAAGATAAGGAGTATCCAAAAATGAAATGTTAGTAGTAAGGTTAAGCTAAGAAAAGCTTTCTGTCTTTCTTCCTGAATATTGAAACAGTAGAATTTAACAAGTCTAAATCTGATTTTATATTTTGCTTAAACAGTGAGATCAAAATTAATATATTTCGTGCTTAAACAGTGAGTTCAAAATTAATAGAAATGGATTCTGGAAGTATGTGCATTGAAATGTTTAGCTCTTTTTGTTTTATTTATTTTTATTTTTTTTAATTACCCAAAAACAAGAAATTTATTTAGTATCCTACTGCAGTGAGCTTCTCACTGGTGTTGTCCCCTATACTGACCTTCGTGCAGAAGCTCAGGTTAGTATTCTAAATCATATTCTGCATGCTTTGTTGAATTCATTTGAGGTTCTATGACATACTTATTTTGTATATGGAATGATTTATTTATAATCATCATTCTTATATGTCTAGACCAAGAAAATGTCAGATGGTTAATCTGATTGATAGGCTGTTCCATTTTGTATTTGCAGTTTATTGCAACAGCTTCAACATCCTAATTTTGAAGGGCAAGACCTTAGTTGTTGTGTTTGATAGTAATAGGTTTTCATCTTGATGTCTTTTGTCCACTTGGTTTATCCAAAGTGACAAACTCATCTGCATCCCTTGTAAGAAAGTTTAATCAATACTTGTGTGGAGGAATACGAGTATATGACATGCAATATTAAGGCTTGTTGCAGATTGTATGGTTAATCAGATGGCTGGGAAAGCTGTTATCGCAACTCATGCGATGCGACTCAAAATTGTCTTCACCATTGTACAAGTTTAATTTTTACTAAAGAACTTCAAATTAGCTTTTAGGGTGGTCATATTTGAAGCTGTTGGTTTGATTTGTTTTATGCTCTTATGCTTAAGACAGTTGGCCGGAAATAACTAACAAAATTTGGATTATTTTGTTTAAAAATTTCAGTTTTAGAATTTGGAATATTTTAGTTGGCCAACTTAGTGAGTCTTTTCCTAATAATTTTTTTCGTATCATTAATGTCTCCCATTGTTCTTTGGTACTGGTGACATGTAGGCCACTTTACAAAGTGTGTTGTGGTCTAGTGTGAGGACTGATGGGCTTTACAAGATTCTTTTACACAAAAAATAAATGATAGGAGTCTTCAACTGAACCGAATATTGTCTTCGACTCTTCATAGTAATGTCACATTCTTTCCACCCTCCCTGTCCCTCCCTTTCCTGAGACTTGAATGTTGAGGAGTTCCATTTTATAAGATTAATTATTCATTCTGTTCCATTAAGTTATTAGCAAGATTTTCTCATCTTGTTCTAAAGTATCCAGTGTTCAAGCTGTTCTATTATTCTGCCCCAGTTTTATAGTCTATTAAATCATTTTAACATCAATGTGATTTTGGTTCATATGTCATTCTTTTTCTTTTCTTTTCTTTTGTCCTTTTTTAAAATTAAACCAGTTTTATACAGATTTAGCAGCAGAAAAAAGTTGCATTTGGCAATCATTCTAATTATGATATTAGCTTTATCCTGAGTCCCAAAATATAAATTTTTGGCAAATTTAGTTTATGCACATCAAAATTTTAGGTGTCTGTGCCTTGCATGTTATATTCAGAATTTGATATCAGTGTGACTTGTTTCAATTGTTCTAAACTTTTCTTGTGAAGCCTATGGTCACTTGTTTCTGCATTATATACACTACTTGCAGGCCCATACAGTTTTGGAGATGAATTATACAGAGCAGCAACTTACTGCAGCTGTGGTTTCTGATGGACTACGACCTGTTCTTGCCGGTCATGAGTCGGGTGCACCAGCTAGTTTACTGTCCTTGATACAGAGGTGTTGGGATTCAAATCCTCAAAACAGGCCTTCCTTTTCAGATATAGTTATGGAACTTGATTTAGTTTTGAAACATAGATCAAGTGTGAGGGAAGAGGATCTGTTCTCTGGCAAAGCTTCTAATTCTTATGATGGTAAGCTCAACAATGTGCAAACCTATCAGGAGTGTGTTAATTGGTCTACTCAAGGGGAACATTCCTCCAAGAGGGCTTCTCATGCAGCTAATTCTGATGTCGGAATTTGGCCTGAATCAACAAATGATGCTTCAACTTACCATCCAGTACTTTCTTGGGGGTCCTTTGCTACATGTGGCAGAAGGGAGACTATGGAGGATACACACTACCTTATGCCCCATTTGTGCAACGAAAAAGATATCCATGTTTTTGGCATCTTTGATGGTCATAGAGGTATGCTTAAGCTGACTTTTAGCACTGAGGATGCATTGATGAAATTAATTCTGATAGTCACTTGTTGGCTTTAACGCGGTGACCATGAGACTGATTCTTGATATATATATATATATATATATATTTTTTTTTTTTTAATTTTATTTTATTCATTAATTTTTTTTTTCTAAAGTGATACCTTGAGAATTTTATTTTCTATTTTTAATTTAATGGAAAAAACCTTGTCTTTTGGAAAAAGAAATTTGACATATATGTTCATATTTCTATTTTCTCATTGAATTTCTCTGTTCAAGTACACCTAGAGCTAATGGTTGATCACATTATAATACAATGGATATTCTTATGCAGGCTCAGCAGCTGCTGAGTTTTCAGCTCAAGCTTTGCCAAGATTTTTGCAAAATTTAGGTTCCACAAACAGGTTTCTTTTGCTCTGAGGTTTTCTCCTCTTAAATCCTTCTATTTGCATATTGATACTTTAAATAATCAATTTCTATGAATTAATGCAGCCCTGCTGATGCACTGGTGGAAGCATTTATTAGGACAGATGTTATTTTTAGAGATGAGCTTGATTCTTATCGGAAATCAAAAAGAGGTGTTCAGAAGGACTGGCATCCTGGTTGCACTGCTGTTGCTGCTTTAATAGTTAGAAATAGACTTTTTATTGCTAATGCAGGAGATTGTAGGGCAATTCTATGTCGAGGTGGTCATGCTTTTGCTCTAAGCAGGGTGAGCAAGGGGTTGCTTACTTAATTATATTTTGTCCAGTGGCTTATCATGAGGTGTTACTTCTCTAAAGCTAATTAACTTCAACGTGCTAGGATCATGTTGCAAGCTGCGTTGAGGAGAGGGACCGTGTTGTTGGTGCAGGAGGACAAGTTAAATGGCAAGTTGACACTTGGAGGGTTGGTCCTGCTGCGCTCCAGGTTATCCACTTTACCTTCAAAGATCTATGACCGTCATAATAATAAATGCAGTCTTTTAAAGCAAATTTTTGTAACTCTCTCATTGTTAAAAATCTCTTTCATTACTGTTATCGGAAGTCACACTTGAAATAAGGGATGACTACATTCTTGAAAGTTTGTCTATGTTGACATTTTGTTTTTAATTATTTTTCTCAAAAAAAAAAAAAAAAAAAATTGCTTATGATAAAGCTTGTTGACTTGCAACTCACGAGTTTGCGCCAACAATTTCTTGGCACATTGTGTGACTAGCAGCATTTATCCGTGGAACTCATTGGCATTTTATTTTGGATCATTTTCTTTCTTTATACATCTTAGGTACTAGCAATATTTTGAGAGATAATATGTATTGCTGATTTCCAGAGGGAGGGGAGAAATGAGAAGGCATATAGTTGCTATATTTTCTTCCTTCTGAGAAGCCAACAATTTGACTTATCACCAGTATGATACCTCAATATATAAAATAGAGGTCTTGGACATCAATTAAATACCAAGAAAGTGTGATATTTATTCTGAATAAATATTTAATCTGAATAATTATTCCATATTATTACGTATCATTTAAGAATTTGGATCATTATTCTTATTGGTACAATGCAAATACATATGCTGATACTGAAGTAAATGAAATTTCATGGCCCTTAAAATATCTGTGGACTGTTCCATAGAAAGGTGGAGTGAAATGTTCTGAAGAATGAATTTTATCAGAAGATTTAGGTCTGTATTTTTCATTTTCTAATCTGCTTTGGGTTTTCTTTTCTGCATTAATGTGAGAACCTGTGTTAGATTTTACTTTATTTTCTACCTGAAGAGGTTAAATGCTCAATTGTTTATTTACTTATTTTTAACAGGTCACTCGCTCCATTGGTGATGATGATCTGAAACCTGCTGTGACTGCAGAACCTGAGATAACTGAAATTACACTGTCAGCAGAGGACGAATTTCTGGTATGGACTATTATTTGCTGGATATTGGTACATTAAGTTAACATTGAAGTTTTCATATGTGCATGTGTGCTTGTTAAATGATAGAGATCAAACCTCAATACATAATACTTGAATCCTCAGACATAACATAAAAAGTAGAGTTCTGGATAAATTGATAAATATGTGGCGACATTAACTGTAACACGGGGAGTACAATTTTTCTTCCATGTCTGGGTTCTGAAATCTTGCATATTCACCTTAGAAGTACAAGTGATATTTTCTTTTTTCTTCTTTTGGTAAGAACTAATGTGGGGTTGATTGTCAGGTAATGGCTAGCGATGGACTCTGGGACGTTGTGAGCAATGCAGAGGTTGTGAGCATAATCAGAGACACTGTAAAAGAGCCAGGAATGTGCTCCAAGAGATTGGCAACAGAAGCTGCAGAACGCGGAAGCAAAGATAACATCACAGTCATTGTTGTTTTTCTGCGGCCGGTATCTACAGCTGAGAGAATATACTAGGCAAGAGACAGGATTCTATTATTTTCCCCACTGAGTGCAAGCTGTCAGAGTAGTGAAGCCTATAAGCACATTGTGTAGAAGGTTATGTATATTTTTCTTCTCTGATTCTTTTGCTAGTTATGATTCATTTAATTGATCTCCTATATTTGGGGGAGACTTGAACTTGTAATTCATTTATAAGCAATAGAATTGATGTGACAAACAACTATTGCTATTCTTTAACATCATAATATCATCTATGTTCTATGTGGGTAATAATGTCTATTTGTATTATAACAGTTATCAGATCTTCATGACTGACAAATAAATGCATGTACTTACTACTAATAGTTGCATAGTTAAGATGTTACCTTATTATTTTTTACTAGGGTATCTATTCCAGATCCTCAGGAGACTGCAAAAACACCCATCTGGTAGGGGATTTTTATCAGAAACACCCCTCTCATAGAGCCTTAGAAATTAACAATAACAGTAGTGTTTTACTTTATCTTATTTTCCACCTTTTTAAACAATTGCAAGTCTCAGGGGGATTCCTAACATTAGCCCATATTAGTAAGAACTAAGAACGTGAAGAAGCTGTTTAGTTTAAAACTTGCTATCAAGTTTTCACAGATATTCTAAAAATTAATTTGCAACAGAAATGAGTAAAACATGTCTCTTGCTTTCGAATCAAATAGTATTCAATTACATATAAAAACTCTAAAATTATATCTTTACAGTAATTTAATATGTTTAATGGTTTCAAATTAATATCAGATTAATTATTAATTTCAATTGGTTTACACCTAACTATGATTATAAACATGTTAGTGTACAAACATGTTTGCTAATGTATAAAGTCTGAGCATTAGATGAAAACACATAATTAATTATAAGTTCAATATTGAAAACCTAGAAAGAGTAAGAAAATTTCTTCATCTTGTGATTTGGAGTGCTTCATGATCCATGTTCTTAAGAATCTGAATCAAGTTTACAGTGACACTAATAAAAATACTATTATTGAACCTCACTACATACATAATGGGTGTACAAAGAATGATTCTAGATATGATAAAATGTTCTTCGTATTCATTTTCTATTACTCCCATAATTAAAATTTTCAGAATTTAATATATAAATAGGTGCGTTTAGAAAATGTTATATCAACCGTATATGAATCGTTGTCTTATTAAATTGTAAAATTCTATAGTCAAGTTTGATAAGATTGCTATTAATTTCATCTAATCTCTACATATAGAAACCAATCTTCGAAGTTCATAATCTTGAGTAGATTAAGTCTGATGAGTTGTAAGATGATATATTTGAAGATTGTCTTGGAGAACACTCAAAAGTATCTCTTTCAACTTGGTTTTTCTTTTATTATCTTACCATTTCAAGGCCATGCAAATATGCAGTAACTTCTATTGAGATATCCTACCATATTTTGAAGATGCAAAATTCACTTTGCTCTCCATAAATACTATACTTTCCCTTTCTTCAACTTCATAAGTTCAGTCACAACTGATGAAGTTTCAAAAGTTGTTTATATTCGAGAATTATATAATAATGTCAGGAGCTTCATGCAAAGATCACTTTGAAAACAAGAAAATGAATGGAAAGGTTGAAGAATCTGCCATTTCGGAGTGTGCAGAAGTAGATCACTCACTGGACTTAAAGCTTTCCAGTACTGAGCTTGATCATCCTGAATCCAAGCTAGAGCTTAATCTGTTGGACAGTCTTGATGCAGACTCTCCAAAGCTGCTGAAATCCTCCATTAAGAGCCACGCAAAGGAGGCAGAGAACATAAGACTCTTCCTCTGCAAATATTGTAACAAAAAGTTTACAAACTGTCAAGCATTAGGGGGGCACCAGAATGCCCATAGAAGAGAACGGGCAGCTCTGAAAAGAGAAAAGAGACTAGACAATTTGGTCAGTTTAGACCAAGTAGCTAGTCATTTTTACCCGTATCCAGTCATGGCCGCAGCAAGCTTCTCTAATCATGGCTCTTTTGACAGACCTCTTGGGGTTCACATGCACTCCTTGATTCGTAAACCATTTCATGCGTTACCTCCATGGTCTAAGCCACAATTCTCCATGCTGCGAGCAGATGATTATTGGGTTCCAGGCGGTGGAGGGTTTCAAGTCCAATTACTGGAAAGTGTCGACATCAAGCCTAAGGCTCCATTTGGGTTGTTTGGAAGCTCTATGCTTACAGATTCAGAAGCTGCAACTAGCAAGAAGATTGCAACTTCAGGGCAAGGAAACTTTTGGGTATCATCAGGTGGCTGCTTTGGGAATCAGCAAGCAGAACAAGCTGCAGGGACTAGGCCTAACTCGTCACTCAACCTCTAATTTTCCAAACTTTGTTTTGAGTTTTCATATGTGGCTAATGTCATTAATTATTAATTTCAGTTTTTTTTTCACTAATAATTTTTTAATTAATTATTAGTTTGTTAATATAAATAAAATGATCTTCTACTTCATCTATATATGGAAGGGAAAGGAATTTGATCAGAACAACGATAGTTAGATCTTTCGTAGAGTAAATTTGGAGATTAGTAGTAAATATTGTGAGGTTTAGATACATTTACGAGAATGTTTAAGAGTAATTCTACAAAATTTTAAATACAATATGAAATGTTATTAAATATAAAATATTAATATTATGATAATATTACCGAAATTTTAAGTTATTTTCTATTGTGATCCACTTACTTATCAAATGTTATCCTCCTTTTGTTTATTTTTAATCACAATTTTATAATCTGTGTTCTATATTTTAAGCCGAAGTAATTATGTTGGACCCATTTTTTCTCTCGATAATCTACATATTGATTTAAACTGTTGACAAAATTATAAGTAAAGAAAGATAAATAAAATAGTAATTGAACAAATAAATTAAGATGAAATATAATTAATTTAATAATGGGATGTTGGGGTGTTTGATCTTTTGTTTTAGTTGAATTCAAAATTTTTTTTTTTAATTTCTTAAGATTGATCTCTTAAAGTATTTCATTTAATTGAAAAAGAGTCAAATATTTTGGTTTTTATCGAAAGACAAATGTTTAAAGGCTTTTCACGTTTCTAATTTTCTAAAATATCTTAAAAAACTTCTTCTATAACATATCCATTCAAAAAGACATTTTTCATATATATTTGATAGAAAATGAAATCCTTATAACATGCATATGCTAACAACTTCCTAACTAATTTCGAGCTACTTTTATTTGTTTAATAAAGAACTATCATTTCTTGTTGGTTGGAACCTTAAGTTATTAATTAAGTTTTATTCCTTACAACCAGATCAAACTCATTAACTAGTTTCTAAACACTCATTTTCTGTCCATCATGGATTAATGTTCCATTATAGGGACTAGTTCCATACTTTATTTTTCTCAAATTGAGTTAACTCTTCTTGCATTATCAAAATCTGATATTCAATCATCTTCGGCTTCAAGAAAAGAATTAGGTTTAATTTGAGATAAGAATGTCATTATGTTAAAATTAAGTGATGATTCGGTTTCAATATTTTTGTTATGAATCTCCAAGTATTAAGTCTTTTGGATGAGCTTGAGCAGACATCCAATCTTTAGGTACTAAGCTTGTTTCTTTATCTCTTTCCAATCTTTAGGTACTAAGCTTGTTTCTTTATCTCTTTGAGCTTTTTTCTCATTTTGGTCTTTTGTTTCATTGATGTACTTTTTTGGTTTTACACTAGATGGCTTCTTGATTTGCATGTCTTTTAACTCTTTTTCTATTTCTGAATTGTTGATGCCAAAACTAGGACCGACAAAATAAAGAACACATGTATAGGAAATTGGGTGAAATGACAATATGGCCCTTGGAGTGTGGTGGGTAAAATTGATGCTTCTTGGTGGAAGGTAAGTTTTGCTCGGTTGACGGTGGGACGAAGTGCTCGGTTGCTTGTGGTGTTGGAAGTGACCAGTTGAATTAGTGAGGAAAGGTCATTGTCTATTTCTGAAAAAGCAAACGACAGACTAGGTTGGCATGACAATAGAGGTTGCTCCCCTTTAGAGGGTTTGTCAGATAGGCTTTCTCTTTCTTTCTGCGTATTGGTGGTCCCTAACGAAAAGAGATCATGTCGAGACATATGGGATTGTGACAGCTGCTCTATAGGATCAACTGATGAATTTTGTCTTCTTCCTTCATGTCCAGAATCACAAAACAGGCAGTAAGGGCATTGGATGACTTGAACTTACATGGTGAAGATAGGGTCAGAGATGCTGAATGTTTATCAGTGATAACCCTTCGAAGATCAAGTCAGTAAAGGGCTTATATTAGGGTGAAACTTGCTGGAAATGTTTGAGACTCAACCTATTGGAAGAGTGAATAATAGGTAGTTTTTATGTGTTTCAATAGATAAGTAAATTTGTGTTATGATAGAGGATGTTGAAGGGGAATGGTGAACTTAATGAGTGATTTGGCAGTAGAGAATCAGGTGAATGTAATGTATGTTGGATGTAGTTTGCATGAGTGGATGGTAGGCTATTTCAGAGGTTCCTCTTGATGAAGGTAGTGGATAAAAACTAGATTACTGTGGAGGAGACAGAGAGAATGTTGGCTCAAAATGGATGTAGTATTTACTTGGAGCAAATGATCACTTACCTCATTTTTAGGTTATAAATGCCTTTTTATAGACTTGTCCAATAATGGTGATGCAACCCTTTGATTTGTTCTCGTTAAACAGTATCGATCTTCGCTACATACTTGAAATGGCACCCCGTTCTCATATCGAATTGAGCTCAATCTTGGTAGCACAGTGGGTTAGGAGAGCCTTTTGGGACAAGTATGATGTTCTTTTCTACCATTGTGGGGAAAATGAGCCTTACGATGTGATGTGACTAACAACAACCCACGATGCTACGGGGAGCAGGCTTTCACCAGTTGGATAATTATTGATCTCAGGATTCCGTGATGTGGGGAGCATTGACTCTATGCCCTTGGTTGAGCGAGAAGGGTATTTTAGGTATTCTTTATAAGACCTACAAAATACCATCTACATTAGCCCTTTTAGTCACTAGCGTGAAACATGAGGGTTTTTGACTAATCACTCTTTAGTTTTGCTCTCGCTTTCAAGTTCATTTTGACATAATGCAATGACCTTCTTTTATTGAAATTCCACCCCGAGGGACACACGACACTTCCTCTTGCTTCAAGGTTCATTAATGAGGCATTTTATTGCCTCACCAATGCCTTTTATTGCCACCTAACTAGGTGAGTGACATATTTATGAGGCCTTCAATGTGCCTCTACCCTTTTCAACTTCCCTCATAAATATAGGAGATTGCAAGTCGCTTGCGATTTTGACAAGTGTCAAAGATGTTGGGATCCAAAAGTCAAGGTTGCCTCTTCCTTTTCTCACTTGTGAAATTAGTATAAATAGGTTCTTCAACTCCCATTTTACCTGCCCAAGCATTTTCATTCAACTTATCTCTCAACAAATGTCTTAATGAATTGTTCTTAATGCTTTTGAATAATTGATCATTACTTAATTGGCTTGTTATTATGGAATGAGACTGGAAGGAGAATTTCATAATTTAATTTAGATAATAAACTCCATAAATTTATAGTTGGAAAGGGAATAAAGACTATATTTGTATGGATTTGGATTGTTGAGTTTTTTTTTTAATAATAATGTGCTTAGAGAATTGAATGATTTTTGTTATTACTATTGGAAGATAGGTAACTGAATATTGACTTCGATAATGTTGATATAACTTGGAAAAGAGTACCTATGAATATAGGATTATTCATCCTTTACATAATTAATTAAATTTGGATTGTTAGATAAACAAACTTTAGAAGAATCGGATTAATTGAAATCAAAATATCCTAGTAGCCTTCTCTTGATTGTTTCATATTTATGTTTACTTTATTGTGTTTATTTTATTTTATTTGTTTAAATACTAATAGGGTTAATCAATGTTGGTAGTTAATACTGTGAGAATAATATTTGATTCATCATTTTATTACTTGAGTAGTATCCTACACTTGCGAAAATCCACATCAATCTTCCCGTGAGCTTTTTCATCCAGGGGATGCATAATGGGCAAGATGTTACTGAATTTTATTTCATCAAGAAGAGGTTAACAAGGCAGCAAAGAAGGCGCCATAGAGGAAGATAATCCATTTGTGCCAAATCCCTATAAACAACCGAGAAAGCAACCCAACGAACAAAAGTAGAGTTTAGCATAAATGCAACAACAAAGAAAATTTTAATAGGCAAGTTAATCCACAAAGTTTCATTAATAAGGGTGGTTTAACAAGGTCATTTGGCTACTAATAAACCAATCTTGGTAGCCTGCTACAAATGTTACAAAAAGGAGGCCCTAAATTCTCCTTTCTCTTTATCTTTTTCTCACTGCACTCCTAGTGCATGAACTGGGACCATCTCCCTTGGAATATTTATTCCTCTTCTTGAAGCCGTCTAGTACCTCTAACAAAAGAGGGGAAGGATTGTTACAACACAAGATATCCTGCTTGAAGTGTTTGACGTAGCATTCACCCAAGATATGTATTCTTTGCCTAAATAACATATAAAAAATACAAGTCTTGGCTAAATACTTTCAATCTAGCAAGCTAGCTGTCTATTTCACCCACCTAAGCTTCAAGTTTTTCTTGATATACATTTATGTTTGCTCTTGACTTAAAGTGAGATATTTCATGCTTTGGTCTAAAACTCTTAGAAGTCACTTGTCACAACCCGGATTTTTGAAACAGTGTTATAGGGGTGTAACTGAAAGATTTCAAAACTTAAATTGTGAATCTATGTGTTTTTGACACATATTGGGTGAGACGTATATATTGACGGTGTGTACGTACATATTTGGATGTTACAGATAAATTTGAAATTTTATGGGTTTGGGACTAAAACGTACTTTGACAGGGGCAAACCAATTTTTCGTCTTCAGTGCCCGATATTCATGTTTTGAGGGTCATGTGAGTGAGGATTAGATGAGGATGGGTTGGCATTGAGTTACTGAGACTTTAGACACGAATTTGTGAATATCAAAGGTTTGAGAATTTATAGATAGACCCCCAGAATTTCAAGTTTATATAAACAGTATAGTGACCCAAGACATTGAGAAAACCATCACAGACACGCCTGATCATCGAAAATCACCGTCACTGCTGATGCCGATGACCATTCTTATTCCCAGTGAGTTAGGCCCCGTGGTCGATGGTGATGGAATCGTCTCGTCTTCGCCGGAATTGACAGATCAGTGATTGACATAGGCGGAGCTTTCACGATCGATTTTCGATGATCCAGGCCTCGAACAATCGATCAGAGACCAGTTTCAAGATCCTCAAGCCAAGACACATCGATCCTGACTGGTGGTGGAGGCTGTCGACGACAGATGAGGGAGATCGGCTTTTGGTGTATCGTTCATTTGAATTATGCTTATGTCTCTGGCTTTTTTTTTTCATGCTAAATCTCGTCTATTGTGGACTGTAGACTTAAGAGCAACCGATCACATAGCTAGGGATCGAGAAGCATATGTGGCGTACTGTTGAATAAACTAAGGATCAAAATGGATATATGAATGAGAGAATTCCATAGTTGAAATCAAATGAATAGGCACTTGTAAATTG
>JANLJB010029495.1:3492-15613 GCA_026212285.1 Bursera cuneata
ATAGAGTTTCTACACAAACATACACTTTCTAATACGCCCACCTTTCAAAGAAACAATGATAGCATCTCAAATTGTTAGAGGAATTGCCAATACTGAAGTAAGTGGAGAACATGTTTCAGTTGATATGAAGTGGAATTTTGGTGACAGGGATTTATAGATTGGAATATTGTAGCCCAAGTGAGAGGAAGGAGCTTGGTTGAAGATTTCCTGGCAAGCAATTTATGCCTTGTCAACTCTGTGAAGCAGAATTATTGTTTATCTTTTTTGTGTGAGGGTAAACTGAAGCTAAGGTGTGATTAGTGGGAATAGGTGGCCCCATTGGTGGTGACTTTGTGGTCTGGTAGAAATGATAATATTGACAGTCATAATATTAATTGTGAAGAAACTATATACTGGAAAGGAGACAGATTTTTGCTTTGGTCAAGGGTTGGTGTAGTGGATTCGTGGTGGTTGTGCCATTGTGTTTCTGTAGAGAAGGTGATTGTGTTGATGAATTTATGTTTGGAAATTGAAAGGTGCTTGAAGTTCTTGGTTGAGTTGGCTGGGTTGTGTTGGTATTTGTGGAGAATGCCCTGGGTAGTTCTGATTTTTGCATAAAATGGGCCTAGTGGTATTTAGCCCAGGCCTAACTTCGTTTAGATCCACTTTATGTGGCAGGTTTCTCTTATTTGAGCACACTTGCTATTTATTCCTCTTAACAAGTTGATGTTTAAATTCTATACCTGAGCCCCATCACTGTCTATAATTTGAGGTTCTGCAGGTTTGCTCTGGTTGTTAAACCCCATTCCCTCTCTCGACCTTTCAAATATCAAGTCCCTAAAATCTTAAAAGTATTTCCTAATAAAGAAATTCCAATTTATCGTCATCCTTAAACATTCTGTTCACTTTTAGAATGGATTCATTATTATTTTCTCAGCGCCCAAAGCATATTATCTCATAGGACTTCTTAATCGCATTGCTTGGTCAATATTAATGGTTTTGTTACTGTTGGAAGACTATTTGCCAGTGTACTACACAATTTTGATCACTGAAAAATTATGAGCTAAAAAGATGCAACTTAATGTGCAAGATCCATTCTGTAAGCAAGTGAAATAAGTAATTTGCTATTAGTTTTTTCCCTTCTTTTTTTTTTTTTTTTCCCTTTAATGCATCTAACATCTCAGACAAATTATGATAGCTTTTATAGACAGGATGGGGTTATCTTGGAGGTTCATAAAAGCTACTTTATTTGAAACTTGTCTTTGTATAGGATTCCAGAGGAGGATTTAGCGTATGACTATCATTTATCCTACTTGTTTGAGTTGTGCATAAGATATTGTAATCTGACATCCTTGCATTTAACATGTGTATATGCATGCATTGCATCTTTTGCTAACTCTTTTTTTTTTGGGAGACCCTGCAGTCCTTCCTTGGTGCAAAGGTATGAGAGAGCTTGGTTTGCCGGAAAATTCATGTGGGTAATGCACATGCCAGGACTGTCCTTAAAGTAATTCAGGTCTTTCTCTTTTCACTATAATATTCTGAACTGTAAAAATTGCAGGAGGGGGAAAAAGTCAGTAGAAACTAATGAAAAAAAAAAAAAATTGTTTCTTCGATATAAAGTTGGGGTTGAAGATAGAAGGCTGTCAATTCCTTCTCTTCTCCTTTGTACACTAATGTGTGTTACACCTAATATTCTCATTTCCAAAGACAACCAAATGGATGTGGTATAACTGTTTTCGTGATTCATTTGTAAAAATCTTGTCTATTTTCATTTTTCATAAAATATAATTATTTAGGGTTGTGTCTGGACAATGAAAACAGTGTAAAAGAACGCATGAAGTGCATTTTCAGGACGTTCGTGATAGATACTTATCTGGAGAGCGCTTATATCCTTTGAGAAAATAATCTTCGTTCAAAAGTAGTTCCTATAAGAACACCCTTGTTTATATGATGGTGACCTTTGATGACAGAATATGAACGGTTAAATATCATCTTTGAGATGTCAATCTCAAGAACCTATACATGGATGTCGATTTACAAGATGCAAATTACTTCATATTCTTGGTATAATCTTGATCCTCTTGAGGCTTTTGTGCTTTGAAGGGGCTTTGATGGGTGTGATGTGGGATTTAATTTGCCACCAAGTTGTGTTGATTATCTGCCTCGTTACATTTGTGCTTGCGTGTATGCGTGTGTTTCTCAGAGTTATCTTGAATCACCTGTTATCCATGCTGGAGGTTTTGCTTCATGAAGGGTCAAATCATTGTGACTTAGAAAGTTTGACTTAAAATGAAACGCAGCTTTGAATTATATATTAATTTTAAAAGTCAACAATCTAATGAATTGTGGGGGATTTGATGATTCTTGTTATCTTTAATTATTGGAGATGGATGGATTATTAGAAATTTGTATCTTGATTTTCCTATTCAAAATTTTATGTTCAGGTTACATGATATGGGAAAAGAGATAGATTATTGAATTTCTAAGCACTAGGTTTAGAACCAGGAGTCACAACTTTGTGGTTGCCTTCCTAAGCTTTTATTCTTTTTCTTCGTTTTTAATAGATCAACAAATTTAAGCCAATCCTTCCAACCTCTCTGTGAGCCAATGTATTTGTGACCTTCCTATTACAACTTCAGGAGATACAAGAGCACCTTTATGAATTTAAACTGACCAAGTTACTCGTCTAGACTTAGTTATTTTTCCCTAATATAGCCTAAGGTTTTCTTTAAGAAAGAAATCAAAAGTCAAACATCAAAACTAAAGGGTCTATTTGAAGTTCAAACATTAAAAATTTAGATATCATAATGTTTGATAAATTGATGTCTGTATTTTTTTTATTGGTCTTTAATGTTTAATAATTGATAGTTTTTTTGAAGTGTCGTTAAAAATTAATAGAAAAAAAATATACGTTTGTTATTGCACGTTAGTGATTGATAACCAATATATATATATATATATATATATGCAATGGACAATAAATGTGATTGTTATCTTTAATTTTGTACGAGTCCCAAATTTAAGTTGTTTTTTTCTTATTATTTTCCCCTTATTTAAAGATTATCTATTTTTGGGAAGTAACATTACTTTTAGACATGAACCCTTCTCTAATAATATAAGAATTTTATATGTGCAAAAGTCTAGAATTTGTAGTGACATGGGCAGTGCTGGCACATGATGCTTGTTACTAGTTTTTTGTGATATAGTTTCAGAACATCATATTAATTAAAGTTATGGTAATCACTGCTACATGCATCCCACCACTGGACTCTCTGTGCCTTGCGCTTAGAATAGTAAGGTTTGCACTGATAAGTGGAGTACTAAGGGGAAAATACTCTGAGAAATGATAATTGCAATGGTAGTGGTCTCAATTATTAAGATTAAAAATGATCACTTTCCCATCCATTGGGACCGAATCATTTTCTTCAAACTATACCAATGCGATACAACATATAGTTATTTATAGTAAATATTGAACGGATTATAAAGAGATACTATAATCCAAACTAAAAGATAACATTGTTTCTAAATTGACGTCAATTTAGAAGAAAATAAGGTCGATGATTTTCGTCCTAGTCTTGGATGAAACTATTGTACCATATAGTCACCTAATCCTATGACTGGACTTGGTCAAGATAGCATAGTCCAATTGAATGAGTAATTAAGTAGACAATCAAGTCAAGGTAATGACCATGCGTGTCATTTGCTTTTGTACCAGATCAAATTTTGCCGCAGAGTAAGGAAATTAAAGATAACTTATCAAAAGGGGCATGGCATGGACCACGAATTGAAGCCTATAATTAATTAATTTTTTCATTCACCTTCTCTAGCTTAGCCTAGCTACTTTGTCTCAACATGAATGCAAGCCTCCCTTGAATTTTTACACCACAAACAGTCTGAGGCTTTATTTATAACAAAACCATCATCATTATTATTCTGATTTAATCAAATTAGGGTTTCAATGCCCACTTAGGGTAGGATGGGTATAAAAGTCAAAAGAAAAGCCAACACAATCGTCTTTTTGTTCAGATTAATTTGACTTAGTTTGAGTATTTGCACAAAGCATACGTTGCCCCACTAAGAGCTTCAAGGAGAGACCATAGCGGGACAAAATTTTCATAAGTTTGAATGGTTGTTTGCTGGAGAAGGAAATGGTTGAGACAAACAATTGATTTGATCGGTTGTGAAAGGGACTTGCATTGGTCACCTCAAACAAACCATGTCTCGAAGATATTATAATTAAGCTCAACTCTCAAATGGGTTTGCTTTCTCGTCTGTACATCCACTGGCTATACAAAGAACTTTCTACTCAATTCCTGAAATTAACAATATCACAACACAGTAGGATTTTCTGTGATCTAAACTACTGGCTATGGTTTGCTATGTTACTGATATTGATATGACAAAAAGTTTACCCGGAAACATGTAACCCATTTGGATTTGTTGTAGTGTCGGCAGTCCAACAACTGTAGATCCATATATAAAAGTATTAGAACAACTCCATTATGAATGAATGATCAACATTGGATGTTACGTTCGCTCATCTTGACCTTATTTTACTCTTGTTTATTCTTCCCTGTTGCTGTGGCTCGCTCGCACACTAACATCACAGTAAATGAAGACTTCTATTCCTTGTTGAAATAAGATAAAGACATTTATACTTGCCTAGTTTTAATTGTGTGCACTCTGAATATAAAAGAAGATGCTTAACGAATAACGCGGTTATACGACCCACTTGACTTTGTAATGCGAAGAATTAAGTGGCTTTCCAACGGCAGATGCTTATTCAGTTTTACGCAGAGAAGGCTGAAAAGAAGATGCAAATTCTGCAACCCATTCCCACACAACTATTTTAACCTGCGTAGATGACAAGAGAAAAGCTCATATAAAAAGCATCCACATACTTTGATTATTCTTTCACAGTCTAACACACGAAGCATGAGTCTTTCATGGGGAATCATACGCCAGAGCTTTCTCCAATCAGACAAAATTCAATATGTTGACGCGTAAGCAAAAGCTTGAATGAAAGAATGAACCAGCTGGATGACACGAATAGTTGCCTTGGAATCTATGAGAGAAATGGTCCCAGCAGCGCAGGCTTCAAAGTCTAATAAGCAAAAACAGGTCACGTGAGAGCGCGGAGGATATTTCCAAATAAAATACTATTCAATTTGGACCAATTTTTGTCACCCCATTCAGATTCCACCCGCAATATAATAATTGTTATTAGAAGGATGTGAAGATAAGTTATCAAATATGTATGGCATTCAATGAGTGAGTATACCCTACACTTAGCTTCACCCTATTGATCTGCTATTCTGCAGATCTGCCTACCTACACATAAGCATTTCTGACTTTTAAGTTAACTTTTTTTTCCTGATATTGATAACTTCCAAACATATGAGGAAACGTGCTGGCACGAAACTCTATTTTGAGTTAGTGAGTTAGGTTTCAGAAACTTGCAACCTAAGTTTGGTTGGCATTACTTCTAAAACTAAAACCTTCTCAAGAAACCTTTTGGCTATCAGATTAATAGTAGAAGATTATATTCATTTTATTATTATTTTTTAATTTAATATAATCAAACTAATGAATGATCATACATAAAGTGAATCAAAATTCATAGTGGGCACTTTACTTATATAAGTTTGAATCAAACAGTCCTAGATTCTCTTCAAAATATTTAAAAATTAGAAATAGAAAAGAGTGAAACTTATTCCTTGATTGCAGAGCTTCATGTGGACTGTCTCTCTTTATTTGGATGAATTTTAACTCCAAAAATATGGTTCTAGAATGATCAGTATATATACAAATTTATTATGATACAAACAAGTACATTTCTAGACTAAAAAAGAAAAAGAAAAAGTCATTTGTGAAAGAATCCAAGCTCCAATAAGTGCTTTCTTAGCCATTAAATGCTTTTATTTTAAGGTTCATCCAGAAGAAATGATGAGACAAGCTGTAAAGCACATGGGTAGGTCCTAATTTTTGCAGTTGGCACATGAGATGAGGTAGTTGAAAGCTTTGTCCTTTTTTATCATTATTAATCATCCATCTACACTCAGGCCTGACCCTGACTGATTTTTATGTGGCTTCAACAAGTATTATTCAACAATTGATTAGTTCAACCACCAAGAACTGTTTTCAAAATTGAATTCTGAGGTTGAATTGAAGGAAACCCTCATCTGGTGTCACTTGAAACTACTGATTAATAAACTAAAATGTCAACTTAATTAAGAGTTGAATTTGTTCTAATTTATATTATTTCTTACAGTTGAAGCTCAAAATTACCAACATTAGGTTATTGGTACCAAACTCTAATAATTGTAGTTTCATTAATCATTATTCAGATCTGAGAGGGTTCAGTGTGAACTGGTTTGAAGGCTCTGGAAGCTTGACCATGCTCCACAGATTCCTTCAAGCAGAGATAACTTATCAAGATGGTTTTACATTTTAAACTGTGATTATAATATCACTTCTTGATCTGCTAGTCCACTGATCCAAGCTTCCTGTCTAATAAATCTCAACCTGTTTATGTTAATTAGAAATTTTTTTAGGTTTTCTCGAATTGTGTCGTTGGCAGCTCCCGAGAAATAAACAATACAGTAAGGGCGCAATCCTATATTCAGGATCTGTTCGAAGCATCAGAGAAGGCACATGCTAGTGTCGTCACATAGTGAAATGCAACCCACCCGAAACTTCAAAAGAATCATTGGGTATTCCAAGTGTTAAATTATGGTGGGAATGGAGGTGTTGAAGTCAATAACGCAGAAGACAAATTGGTCCAAAATAGCATGGGAATGTGAACCATGACCGTTGGCGCGTATGCCTCCACCTTGAACAAACGGGCATCCATGTTTTCAGCTTGGAAAGTCAAAAGGATTGGTTTATACCTAAGCATATTCCATGTATTCCTCCACCGAAAGATGTGGTAATAAGGTTTTTGAAACGCGGGTAAGAAGGTGACAGATAGCTTATACCAAAGCATATGCTACATATCAAAAATATATGCATTCAGATTCCTAGCCCATAAATCAAATTAATAGATTGTTAATGGTTTATATCCAGGTTATGCCATATGCCAACATCAGAAAGATGCATATTTGGATTCCAAAATTATAGAAATTCACATTGTATTACTCAAAAACAAAACTTAGACATCATTATACAAGTAGTGGTAGCAGTACAAACTTCTTCAGCTTTCTCACTTCCTTTAACTCTCATGGACAGAAAAGGTAAAGGCGGGGAAAGACTGGGACCCTCAGCCTTTATCTTTCTACAAACTCTCTCGGATTCTCTTCAAAACATTAAAGAGAAAACAAAAAACAAAACAAACTACTTTTAAGTCTTTTTTTTTTTTTTTTTTTTTTGGCAGAGACCCATGTGAGNTTTTTTTTTTTTTTTTTTTTTTTTTGGCAGAGACCCATGTGAGCTTTACTCTCTTTAACGCCTCTGGCTGCTGGCCTGAAAAGAAAAAACTGATATTTCTGAACCATCCACCAGAGTCATGTCCTGCAGAGAAGAAAAGTGGAATCTCTTGGCTTGGATTTGGAGCTGATAGGTTATACAGGTAGAAGTAACATGTACAGCACTCGTATCTGATAAGCTATGCTACAAAGTTGGCTTGTTTTCTTAGTTAACAAAGAAAAAAAGAGCAAAAAGTCTCTTGGGTTGGCTTGGGTTTGGTCAGATCAATCCAGTGAAGCTGTTTCTCCTCCGTTTAAGATCCAGGGATGCCCTGCATTCAAAAAAGAACAAAAACATTGTTAGACCTTGATTCAACCCAAAATCTAAAAACAGATATCCAAATTGAAATAAGCACACACTTGAATTCTGTTTGTTTGTTGAGAAAACTTTCAGAGAGAACAAATTGATCCCAAAATTGTGATAATCTATTATAACTTTGTATTTTCTGTAATTAACAGACCCTTTAAAAACCCAGAAATTTTGTTCAATAAATGAAATTCAACTTCAAAATTTTACCTTTTTCTCAGTAATCTCAGGGAAAAAAAATGACACAAACTCAAATTCAAGCATGTAAGAAAAGAGATTCATCATAATCAAGAACATAAATAACAAAAACTTACTCAGAGCCTGTTCTGCAGACAATCTCCTTGACACATCTCTGCAAATCATCTTCCTCAACAAATCCTTCGCCGCCGGCGAAACTGATCGGAAAATCCTGGTGGGAAACCTCAAGTTCCCCCTCAAAACCGCCTCAAAAATCTCAGCAGCCGTCTCACCATAAAACGGAGGGATCCCAGCCAACATCGTGTACAAAACGACGCCAGCACTCCAAACGTCAACCTTCTCACTGTACTCTGTCCCCATCACCACCTCCGGTGCCACATAGTACGGCGTCCCAACAAGCCCGCTCGTGGTCCTCTCCTCCCCCAACCAATCAGCAGACCCGAAATCTCCAAGCTTTATCTTGTTCCTCGAATCAAGAAAAACATTCTCCGGCTTGACGTCGCGATGAACAACACCGAACCTGTGGCAATGCGCAAGAGCCGAAAGCAGCTGCTTCATGTAAGCTGCAGCCCTCGTCTCGCAAATGGGGCTCCGCAGAATCTCATCATACAACGTAACGGGCTCGCAAAGCTCCATAACAATGGACAAAGACTCTTCATCCTCGTAGGCGTCGAAGATTTGGACGATGTTTTGATGAGGAGACAAGAGGGTCATGAACTTGGCTTCATTCTGCAAACACTCGCGGTCGAGAGGGTCGGTGAGCAAGGCCTTGTCGACGACTTTGCATGCAAAGAAATCGTTGGAAGCAGGCGAGAAGCAACGAAAGATGGTGCCGAATCTGCCTCTGCCGATCTCCTCACAAAGCTGGTAATTGTTCTTCAAGGTCTCGCACATTCTCTCTGTAGTTGGTTGTGTTGTAATGTTTTGTGGCTTGGCTTGTTAGTGTTTTTATGGAGTTTTTTCAGTTACTTGTGCCGTTTATATAGACTGTAAGAGGATCGGCTGGAGGAATATTCGTTTGCTGGCGAGAGCCACTTGGTATTCGCCACGTTTCCCTAATCCAACGGTTGTCATTTGTCCGTAATAAAGTTGTTGCTCGGTGCTGATTTGCAGTAAATAGAAATATTTAAGTCCCCTGTCTCTAGAAGTAAATAGAACTCAATTTGATTTTTTATTGAATTATTTCTACGTCTCCTCTCGTCTACTTCAGCTACGGAGAAACTTCTTTTTTTTTTTTTTTTCTTTTTTAGAAAAAAGTATTTATATCATTTACAAGTTCTTATTTCTATATATATCTTTTTCATTTCTAATTAATTATGAGTCAATTCATAAGTTTGAAATAAATATTTATATCTTAATGAAAATTACACAAATCACGCAAATTAAAAGGATATTTAAAAAATGACCTAGGCGCCTACAAATTTATGTTATTATTATATTTGATGATTAAATTTTTTTGATCTATTTTTAACACCGGATAGATTTATAAATTTTTTAAACGTATTAGTTGTCAAATATTAAAGATCGATAACAAAATAAAATATGTATGAAACTGCTTAATATGGTCAGGTTTTTTTTTTTGGAAGCCTCTTTTTTATTTATATTTTACAATTTTTTTATATATATTTTAAAATTTATTTTTTAGTAAGCCGATAGCCTACAGGGGCTGATAACTTCTTCCTCTTTTTGTACTTTTGAGTTTAATTTGTTAAAAAAATAAATAAATAACGGGGGAGAATCGAAGCCGGCTTTCAATGAAAAAGTCAAACTTTCCCAATATCAATTATAAGGTTTAAAAAAAAAAAGATCAGAGAAATCTTATTTCCAAAATTTGAAAAAATAAATAAAATACTAATTTTTAGTTATATATAATCACCATAGATTTTCAATTTAATTTATATATATATATTTTAATTATTAACTATAAAATATGGATAACTTTAACATGTACTTTTCTATATAAAATTTTAATTATTGAATAATATATTAAATAATTTTATAATAAAACAATACAAATTTTAAGGTGTTAATTTGTACCCTTTAAATACACATCAAAATTTTTATATTTAAAAAAATGAGATGAGAGGTTGGTTTAAGATGTACAAATTAATTAAGATTTATTTTTTTTAATTGCTTCTCTAAAAAGATCGTTGAACGTTGTTTTGTTCTTCAACATCTGAACTTGGAAAAAGAAAATCCCAAGTTTAATTTTTCTTCAATTTCTTGAAGCCAAGCCACCATAATAATAATAATAATCGAAGATATTATTGCAACACTGTTTTGGTAGATTAATCAATTGAAGCAGATATCTACTTCTTTAATTAATGAGGATATATATAATTAATTTAAAACTCTCCTGTACTTATCAATCTTTATATTTATATAAGTACAAAGATATTGTGTATACGTCTCTCTTCCACCATATACCACTCACTTTAATTAACTTTATAGTTAATCTCTCAAAATAACTAACTATAATGTTTTACATATGTACCAAAACTTAATCATTTTTACCTATTAAAATTTGAAGATTTGTAAAAATAATCAAATTCAAAGGGATGAATTGAAAAAATCCAAAAATTTAAAAATTTTATCTGTCTAGTCAAACTGTTAAGCCTGTAAACCCATTGGTCCATAACAGATCAACTTTTTTTTTTACTAGTCCATTGGTCAGTAACAGCTTAACTGGTTAACAGACGAATATCTACGAGTCTACGGATTTAACGGATTGACTAGACAAACAAAATTTTTAATTTCTTAGTTATTTTTCAATTCAGCCGTTTAAATTTAATTATTCTATACAATTATCCTTAAAATCTTTTAAAAGTTTTAAGTTCAAGATTATAATATTAGCAACTACAATAAGCAGGTCCAAGAGTTTATAGTGAATTAAGTTTATATTGTGCAACAAGGCAGCGGTTATATAACATAGTATCAAACAGTTCTATGTTTGAATTCTCTTATTTTTAATAATAATAATTCTGTTTAACACACTTTTAAGATTAGTAATACTGATAGAAGCATGTGAGATCCTAACATATTATAGGACATATTAAAAGCTAAATAGGAATGTTGAATCGCAGGCAATCTATAAATTTAAATTTTTAGGTTAAGAGACCCATTATAGTATAATATGAAAGGGACATTCTTAAAGAAAAAGCTTCTGACTTTGGACACATTTGATAATTAAAAAGAGGAAAATATAATTAAAAGTTCACATACAAAGACGTATTAGCACAATTACCTGTGTAGGAAAAGCGTAAATTAATGATTTGATTTCTCCATTATCGTATTCTGTAGATAGGAGAATGACAATTTCGTATTAAGATTCCAAATTCCTTACTTTAGATAAACGTGTATCTGATTCTTGAATCAATAATATTATTATGAATAGTACTTGATGACAAGTCACAACTTATCATTAATTTTAGGAAAAGCAATGGATAAAGATAATGTAATTGAGTTATTAGGTTCGCATATAGATGTCCCCAACCCCAACCCCAACCCCAACCCCACAGGTGTCCAAGTCTCCATGAATATGAGGAGGCTGCTAAAGATAATGACAAAGTCTCTTCAATTCAGTGTAGCTTGCAAGCATAATTGTTTATAATTGTAAGCTCCACTTGTTGAAGTATAGTGAAGGAAGCAGTGACACTAAGGAGAGAAGGGTGGGGCTCTTGACAACTATGTATGTAAAGTCTACGCTGTGTAAACTAATTGCTTATTAAACCCAGAAGCTCTTTTGCCATTTTTCTTCTTTTCATAATTGTTTACATAAAGCGAGGATATTGGGCAGCTTGCATTGAATCATTAGAGATTCGGAGCCAAACTTTTGGGATTTGAGCATAAGGATAAGTGATTATATCAATGTTGTATAGTGTTAAAGTTGCTTTTTGCTTTTAGGGTTAGGTATGAATTATTAGTGGACGGTGGAAGGTACAAAACAAGGACAATTAAAATGGGGTATTTTTTACACCCCTAAAGAATTTTTTCAAAAAATCATATCTCATTGAATGAAAAACTAACAATCAACCCCCAAAATATGATCAGTAATCTCTAAAACTTAAATAGGATGAGGATAAATTTGTCACTGTTGTGAATTTAACTATAAAATAAACAAATACAAATTAGGGATGTAAATGTAAATAACTAAAGTATAATAAAAGTT
>JANLJB010029496.1:0-11926 GCA_026212285.1 Bursera cuneata
TTATTATATTCTAGAACACCCCCAGATGAGGCTACTTGTAGTTTCTTTCACATGTAATACTCTGATTCCATAATTGAACTTTTCAACTTATCAGCAAAATTTTCAAATAGATCACTACTTCTCTATTTTCTCAAGATTCTGAGGAAACCCCATTATGTATGGAAATTGACTACTAGTAATTTACAATTTTGGGCATAATAGCTCCCTATGCCTAAGCTTTTCTATTTGGGGCTTATTTGAGAGACATGTTTCATAAGAAGGGTATTGCCTTTTGGAAAATCCTCTGGCCGGGAGCAAGGATTGCCAAAGGGTCATAGGCATATTTCCTCTGTACAAAAAGTTGCCACTGAGGACCAAAATGAGCTTGCCACTCATCTTGGTTGCTGTAATGGGGCAAATAATGCTTAATCCCAAGATTAGCCCTTGCACTGAAATCTAGAACTCTTTGATTTTGGGTTGTTATGTATTCTAAACCATCTGTTCCTGTTGAAGCTGGCATTGCAGAGGATAGGAATGCCACTAGATAGAAAATATCTTCATCTGGGGTAACAAAAGATGTTTTATTGTTCCACCTGCAACATAAAGGGTAAAACAAGGTTGAGAATATGAATCTAAAACTTGTAAAATGGTATTGATAGAGTTTGCTAATAAAAGTACTTGGACTTGTTGACTGGGTAGATGAGGATAGGGCCATTGCTGTTGTTTTTAAGAATGGTACCAAAGACCTCTTGAGCAAAGTCTGAGATTTTGCTTCTGGGAATGAGAAGATTCAACCATGGATGAGGAATTTCCCATAATCCTTTTGCTCGGAGTTTTATCTCTGACACGTGCACTCTATCTAGGAAGTCCACATAAGAAACTTCTGACAGGAGTAATGTGGAGGGTATAAAACTCAGTTCTGATAACAAGATTTCAGTTTTCTGCATCAAGATATGAAGAAGTTAGCTATGAATACCTTGATAGTATACTGTTGTTGGGATTGGAGTAGTTTTTTGGCAATTCTTACCTGGTTCATGATATTTGCCTCCTCTGGGTTGAAGTATTTTGCCATTTCTAGACAGTAAAGAACTTTTCCATCGGAACTGAACTGGCTGGCTAGAAATGGGTCTTTAGGATTGAAGGAAGATCTCCACTTATTAAGGAGGCCTGTTCTGTTTATTATTACAAATCCTTCAATATAGTCGAATGAACTATCCAATGATATTAAATGCTCCTGGTCCTTGGAAAATATAGAAAATTCTGAGTAGAGGACTCTAATCCATTTCACCTGTCAAGATGAAAGTCAACAAAAAAATTATAGCAAAAGGCATAGCCCATTATTTTTGTGTGTCACGTTGTAAAGAAGTGGTATGCAATCATACCATCTTTGGTGCTGGTTCAAGAGATATTCTGGCCCTAGTAATGATGCCAAACTGGCCAAGTCCTCCAAGAACACCATAGAAGAGATCAGCATTCTGCTTTTCTGAACAGGTAACTACTTCTCCCTTCCCTGCATCAAAAATCTCGAATTAGATTTATTTATTCTGTTATTTCTAGTCTCTACTGTTGTAAGTTGGAAAATTAAAAGCATTTGCATCTTAGGCTGTATTTTCTTTTTGATGTAATTTAGGTTTCATTAATTCATAATAAGGGCTTCCCACAGCCTGGTTGTATGGATGGTAAAATTGTCATTTCACCATATTCAAAATCATTGAATTACGATGTCACCCTTGTCTTTGGCTGAAATGAAAAGTGTTCTGTACCTCTGAACCATCTTGGGATGGGCTGTTATTTTCAGCCGTCATGACTTACATGTATAGTTTACTTGAACATACCTGTAACAACCTCCAGCTGGTAAACGTTATTGATCTGGGGTCCATGGATAAATGCCTGACCACTAATTCCGGCATTTGATAAAGTACCCCCGACGGTCAAATAGAGGTAGTCTGTCCAAGACTTTGGTGCAAGGCCATGTTTAAGAGTCTCATGCAGAATATTAATCCACAACTCACCACCTGAAACATCAACATATGGAACCTCTCCAGCGTGAACTTGCATATCTCGTTCCTGGAGAGATTCCATATTGATAACTACACCTCGATCAGCCTGTGATTGACCTTTAAGTGAGTGACCATGGCCTCTTGCAGCAACTGTTAGCTCTGAAGCAGTACCCATATGGAAGATATGCTTTATAGTGGAGGAAATATCAGAAACTGATTTTGGATATAGAATTGCTGATGGATGGAAATGGTAAGTGTTGCCAAAGTCCTTGGCTGCATGGTGCATATTCTCAAAGCTTAAGTACCCGTCTAGAGTTAGCTTCTTTAATGAGGAAGGGATGCAAGGGGAAGCAGAATGAGTCTGAATTTCTGTGGTGGCTAAAGAGAGGTTAGAGCAAAGGTTGGTCCTATCAGGTATGCAGCTCAAGAACAAGATCATAAAAATCCTGAGAGATACAGCGTTGTTTTGTTTGAGAAAGCTAGTGTTTGGTGACCCCATTTTCGCTGCCTTATGCTAAGAGAGAGAGAGAGAGAGAGAGAGAGAGAGAGAAGAGAGCTTCTATATGTTGTTATTTGTGGGAAAAAGGAGAGGTGTAGGAGAACTCTTGGAAATGAACGGCAGAGGAGAGAATTTAAAGGAGGGGTTTTGGGCGGCATAGTCAAACTGTCACATGTTCACTGGTGATTTCGTATATAGACTGCTTTGCTTGTTGCTAAGTCATGGGTTCAAGATTTTCTTTACGGCCCACCTTTTTGGTTTCCAAAGTTAAGGAGTTAAAAAGTCACAAGAAAGTTCTTATCAAGATTTCGCATATCTTTGGTACTTTCCCCACAGTTATCAGCACTTACTCTTTACTTTTTCTACATGGCAATCTCTTTAGAGATGCTATTATCACTTAAAAGCAGAGATATCTACTCACAGAGAGCATCTAGAACCGTTGTGCTTCTCAATAAGTGATTATAACCTGTCTGTTTTTGCTACTGAAGATGTCTTCAAAGCTGTATATGTAAGAATGTAACTGTTGTCATTTCCGATATACTCGGGGCGGCCCCTACTAGGTTTGCGTACTCTTAGAGCAGAGTGTGAAGTGAGTCACTAGTGGGTCCCTGAGCACATGAACTTCATGAGGTTATGCTTGTGGGAAACCTGGCAGCTCTTGACTCTGGTACAATTGACATGAAATCCAAGCATTTAATTTAGATTTTGGGTTGATTGAAGCATCTATATGTAGGAAAATTATGCACAAAGAATAAGACCAACTTTTTTCACATGAAATAGCATTTACTAGGGTTTTGAGATCAGACCTTACATAGCACATGTGTTTTCTGGCATCCTTATTACTGTTCTGGATGTAGACTTTGTTCATCTCATCTAAAAATTTATAGTTGTGACCCAATAATGTTGTCCTTCACTTGATGGCATTAATAATCTTTGGAGTCTTAATCTACTATGATCCTGTGCATAATAATGTTTTGATCCTTGAAAATCCTTAGTTGGGTTGGAGTTACGTCACCCAATCGAATGGCTGATAACAGTACTGGCTTCATGCCTTCATCTCATCTTGTAAAATTTTGAGATTATGTCATTATGTACTTTATACAATTTCTGAAAATTTTGGCAAGTCTGTTCTTTTGCGCCCACTGGTTTTGAAGACTTTTGTCTCTACCAGTACTGGTGTTGGCTGGATGCTGGCTGGGATGGTGTAGGGGCCCGGGGGGTTTAGGCCTTGCAAAAGAGTTGGATAGAGTCAGAAGAGAATTGAAGGTGGGCATAGATAGGGATGCTTAGGCAGAAACACTAAAAATAAAAAAGCTACAGGAGGCTATCAACAAAGAGTGTCCGAGTCTCTGTGGTTTTAGATTCCAGCAACTGGGACATCCCAGAATGATCCTCTCTTTTAATATTTTTATACATTGCTTTTTGTGCCCAACCATGTACTTATTATTGTTACCACCTTTGCGTTATGCCATTGGCTACTCCTTAAGCACCCATTTGAATTCACAAGCTCATTTGGAAAACCATTCGGATGTCACCAAAAAAAAAAAAAAAAATTCCTTCTACCATTTATTTTTATATACTTTTTTTTCATCACAATGTTTGCCATTTTCCCATTTGCCTGCCCACTACTTGTTATTTTTCTTGATAATTGTTGCCTAGCTAGCTTGTCCCAATTATTCGGGTCACTGCTGATTGTTTAGTATGCAATCTTAAACGATAAAAACCCAAAGTCTTCAATACAAGCATACCTTTTGGTTAAATCATTGATTAGCAGATAATATTACTTTATTTTTAGAGTTGATTTCTTATCCTCTATCAAAAGCTATGCTTAGGGGTTATTCCCATAGGGGCCTCTCTTCTTCTTTGTATTGGTTTATAGCATAGCGGAGACATCATCATTTCATAATTTGAGTAGTTTTGCGTAATGGAATTATTTTATAATCCAAGTTATAATGTAACATTAATAACATTTTAATGTTGGCTGTTACAAGATTAGAAACATAGAGAAAACATTAATTATGAAGTAAGTTATTTTATGTTTCCTGTATTAAAATTAGAGCTCAAGGGTGTTTTGATCAGTGGGTAAATTTTGTAATTAAATTAACAAAAAGGTAATTAAGAAAGGAGGAAGGTGAGAGTTGTGGTGTTCTTATGGTTTGATTACAATAACCGGCTGTGGACTTGCCACCAAAAGAAACATAATTTTGTCATGTAGTCTATGACATTTCACCTGTTACAAGCAGAGAATGGTACACGTTTTCGCAAGATTACAAATGGGACTTCACATTAGGATCCCCCACACTTCTTAATCAATATTTGTTCTATTACATATCCTTCATCCTTAGAATTTTTTTTTTTAATGAAATGTATCTTTCGAAAATAATTTACGCCTCTCAATAGATTTGAAAAATCTGATAGATGTTAACCCTTCAAAATCTAGAAGCGTCTTCCAAAATATCTAATGCTATATTTGTTATTCTTCATACAAAATAAAATTTGTTTATATAAATTGATTGTTGATATTCCATGATGTTAATTCATAATTTATCTTAATTCGTCAAAATTTACTATTTCAATAATATTGTAATATATTAGTTTGTACCATGAATTTGTAATTGTCAGGCATTTTCTCAATTATAATTGGAAAAAGGAAATGAACTAATCTGAAATTATAATTGTTATAAAATCATGTATAAAGCTGTTATAAGATCATGCACAAACGACAAAAAAAAAAAAACTTTTTGATAGAAGCTTTATAAATCTGTAAGCTCTATATGAACAATTCACTGAGTTATTACTTATGAAGAGAGATGCTAAATCACTCATCATGGTGATCCATTCGTTTATTTATTAAATAAGTGGTCAGTTCATACGAATGACGAATTCACATAAGAAAATTCGGTAGTCGGAACTTCCTATTTGACCGTTTCGATAAATACATTTTATGATACATTTTGTGATACTTGAGTTTAGATTCCAAAGCCAATGATACATTTTATGATAATTAACGCACATTATGGATGGTTTAATTGGCAAAACTGTAAGTTTAATCAATATTATTCAATATAATATGTAGAATTAAGATTGTTGGTGCACGTCTTGGGATGGGATGGTTGCCCTAATCTCTCGTTTGAAATAATCCCTCTCGTTTCTTGAATAATGCGTCGAACACGACCTGTACTCATACAAAGAGGTGATTATGGTCGCCAGGATAGTCAACGAGAACTCTTGGAAAGTCTAGGGTGGTTGAGGACATTAACGAAATAGTGACAGTGAGAGAAGCTCTAGAATAGAGGGAAATTCTGGAGAGAGAGAGAGAGGGAGGGAGAGGGGGAGGGTGAAAAAGGATACTTGCGTGAAGTTCTTCCATTGGTGAAATCAATACTGGCGAGGGGCAACATGGCTAGCCCTAGCGAGCCCGTGACACATGGCACCCCTAAACGTCAAAGAATGGTACGTTTGCTGGAAGATGATGAGCAGTCCCCATCTAGGAGCGATGGTAGCAAGCAACAACGAGAGCCAGAACAACTAGTTTGATAGATTTGGTCTGGTAATTATAAGAGTAATATTTTATAGCCTTTTGTTCAAATGTTCGTCTTGTGTATATCTGGGAATAATACTTATAGAAATCTTGGAGTGGTTTTTCATTCAACTCTCGCTTTTTATCTCATTAAACCATGTTTATAGTTTAACAGAGATATATGATTTCAATCCTAGAAAATTATTCCTTTTAATTAATTTCTCATAACACTTTAATCCTCCCATAATAACTCTTTATTCTATTATAGTGGTTTTTTTATTTTTTATTTTTTGTGTATTTTCGGTTTGTTATAATTCTCAACTTTAAACAACTTAATAGAAATTTGAAACTCGTCACCATGGTTGTGTTTTTCTTATATTCTTAGGATTTTTAATTTCACACACAAAATATATATAAATAAATAAAACAAACATCTTTGGGTTTAAGTTTTGCTGTTAAAAGAGAGAGGAAAGCAAATTTAGATATTTATTTTTTAAATTACCAATCTAGCAACGAACGATATGGTCTCAATCTGAAGTATGAATTTTGATTACTTTTAGAGAGAAAACATACAGAAATTGGGAAAGAGACAACAAAGAGTGAGAATGGAGTTTGCACAAAAAAAAAAAAAAAAAGGAGGGAAGAGAATATGAGATTAAGGTGAGGGAGTTTAACAACACTTGGGGAAAAAAAAAAAAAAAAGAGTTGTGCTAATTGCATCCACTCAATTACTTAGCATCCCTGATTGTCATATTTTTATTAAAATTTAACCTTCATTTAAATTTAAAATAGGATATTGGGATAAGAAGTAGGGATTCTAATGGAATCCTATTATAGTTTCACATGATATTTAGGATAGAATCTTGTTTTGATATTACCATGATAAAAATGAATTTCCAAAGAAGGGTTTTCTCAATTAATATCTCCAAAATTTATCATTTAAAGCAATCTATTGATAGATCAATGAAATTTTTGTAAAATATTGAATCGATAATATTACCGATTATTACTTTGTACTAAAAATCCAAAAACTCAAAATCTTTAAAAAAAAAAAAAAACCCAACATGTAGGTTGTCTTTGCAGCTCTTATGTTATCAGTGTAGCAAAGAAAACTCAATCTCCTTTTGAGATGAAAACAACTTACTAGTGGTCCATGATATGAGTTTTGTCTATTATTTAGTACTATCAATAATGCTTATGTTATGGTAGCTCACACCACTTTGTTTAGCAGTAGCCAATTCAGTAGATTGTAACTTCTCTCTCTCTCTCTCTCTCTTTCTTGGGTTTGAGGTTTTTCTCCAGCCTCCAATATTTTTCTCCCTCAGAGCTCTTGGCGTATTGCTTGGCTTAAGCAAGCTCCTCATCTATTTTTCTACTCTAACCTTCATAGTCATTAGGCCCACTGTATCTTCACTTTGATCTATCATGTACTAGCACTTATTAGGAAAAAGATGACAACAAAACATGAAAAGTAAATTGGAACTTTTTCCTTCCAACTCTTACTAGTAATCCATGGTAAGAAGATGAACACAATATCACAATATGTGAGATATAATTATGTAACTAATGAAATTTATTAGGGTGTTTTAAAATTTAATTAAATTCTATTTTCCTTTCTAGTGTCTAATTAGCTAATTGACGCGTTGACGAATGATTTATTTGTAGTTACCTGACGATTTGATGAACGACTCATTTGTATGATATAACAAGTTACTAAGACGATATGATTCGATCTCTAAATTTTTAAGGGTTAATGAGTTGTTTACTCGTTGGTTGAATTTATAAGAATTTTTTTTTTTTAATTTTCAGAGCCATCAAAGAAAATATAAATTTGTTAAAAATCAAAATATATCCCTAATTTTAGTTATCTCCTATAATCTTACGTTGTTTTATAATATTGGATCAATTTTCTCTATTGTTTCAACTCTATAGCATTCTCTTTTTTAAATTGAACTTTTCTTCTTTTCTTCCACTCTCTTGGCAATCAGTTTCAGAAAATTAGGGTTTCTATCACAGCAATCTTAATGCTTAAGAGAATTTTAGTATTTGAAGCAGGAAAACATTTAAAGGCTTCTTCTATACAGTATATACACAGACGTAGAGTTGTGTTCAAAAAGTAGAATCATTTTATGTCTTACAACAAACTATGACCTGATCAGTTGATTGAATATAGTTTTAACAGTGCTTTCATTGTTGCCCAGAAAGTAGAAACTGGAATCTGTATTTTTTATTTTTGTTTTTATTGATATTCTAGGTCCACAATTTGGACTTAGATGTAACAATATCCTGCTAAGTATACCGTATAGGCTTGTTTTCTTCTCTTTGCCAATCCAAAAAAGTAGTAGATTCCTTCAGCCATAAGAGTACCATATTTTTTTATACATATTAAGTTCTCATACAATGTATCTCGATAATGTATATAAAGACTAAAAAATATTATATTCATCTCAACCTTTAAAATTATATTTATCTAATAATTTATAATTTATAATATAAATCGTGTGAAAAAAGAAGGCTCATGAACCTGGACATGATAGCCTTATATGGGGTGGCTAAAGGGGTAGGCATAGGCAACTAAGGCAATTGCCTTAGGTCTTCTCTTCGATCAATGCCCTAGTTAGATATCTTTAATATTTAAGTATATCTTTTTTTTTTAAACCAATTTTAAAATTTTAAATAATTTAATACTATCCAAGTTTTATGTTACAGTGATTGTAATGATAATTTAAGAGATTGTATCACTTGTCATATTAATTCGACGTTCATAACATTTGTATATAAAGATATATATATCAATTGGATTGCAAAATTAATAATATTCATTTATAAAAAAGAAATTATTTGAACTTTGTTTCTATATTTTCCTTTTTCTGTATTTAAACTAAAATCGATTGTTATTGATTTTTTGTTCATCTATTGTCTCAATTTTGTAATATGCTATGATTACACACCTTGTTTGTTAGAATTAGATATCATAAAATAGGCTAATGTTCTTAATCATTATAAAATAGAAATTTATACGATATATTCTTCTTCATCAGAAAGGCCTAAACTGCCTAAATTTTCTTTGAGTTGGCTTTGAATATTGTCATAATTTTAAAATTATTTATTAGATTAAGCCTGGAATTTGAAATAAATAACAAATTTATGAATTATTACTTGCATGAGATGAGACGAACAACTTTTATAGTAATCATAAAAACAGGTATTTCTTTTATCACATCTGAGAGAAGCCGGGTAGTTCATGATGCCTCAGAGAAAATAAAGAAGCCAATGCCATGGTGTTCATGATGCCTTGTGCATGTTTCACACTCGATGACACACTTTATCAAAGTTCATTTTTGTGGAAAATCTTCAAAGTTTGATATGGAGTTTGGTTACTTTTCATTAAAAGGGTTTTCTTTCTAAAAGTTACAATTATCTGATCAGCTATGTTTTGTTGTCTTTGCTTTCAGTTTTGTGATCATTAAGCCGAGGTCACAACTATATTTTGTTGTAATCATGTGATCCTGACATAATTTTCTTGCTTACCGAGCAGGGAAGAAAGCAGTAATATGCTTCCAAAAACTTATAATTTGGTCTGCAAAATTCCTCTCAAAAGTTCCTATGCGTGGACTATAATATAAACTACACGAATCAACATTCTTATATATGAAATACCCAGATGCTCTCTAGGAGGAGACCAAGTGACCAACCTTAAATCAATTTTGGCCAAGCATAATTATATGATTGATAACACTATAAAAGCCATATAAGATAGCATATATATATATATATATATATATATATATTTGCTAGCTATTAGAGTTAAAAGTGATAGCCAATTAATTTTAGCCTCTCAATATTGCTTAAGATTGGTGCCTTCATCACCTATTTAATTAGGATAATGATATATATGTATATATATTTTCTGTTTAATATAATTCCAAATATATCAAATTCGAATCTATTTCACAAGAATCCTTTTCAGGAAATTGAAAAACGATTTTGATCTAAGATTAAGGAAATAAAAAATGTACTTTTATGTCATTTACACTATTTTTAGATAGTTAATTTTTAATTAGAAGAAACTTTCGAGTTTTAATAACTATGATAAGTGATTACATTGTAACAAATTTTGTACAATTTGGCATGGCGGGATATTAATAAATGGATCAAAATTAATAATAAATAAAGTAATAAAAATTATAATAAATGATTTGATAATCATTTATCTAGTGAGATGGTACCACATCAAATTGTATAGTGTTGGTCGTATGTATGGTATTATTCTATCACTATTATGAATAATATTTCCAACTTTAATAAAGCTAGTTTTATTCAAACTTCATTTCCCCAACTACTTACTTTTGATTTCATAAATCGTCCAATCACCTCTCACGCTTTTTTTTTTCACTTCACTTATCAGTAATAGAGACTTATATGATCAAAACGCCCTTAAAAACATCATATAATGACAATTGAAGATGGATTTAAAAATAATTTGACCAAAATACCCAAAAATTTTCAAGGGTATTTTGATTCTAAATTTACTAAGGAGGGGAAGATGATTGACTATTGATGAAACAATGAAGCATATGTGAGGGTCAAGAGAATTAACCCCTTTATGTATGAAGTAATATGTATGTATGACGGCATTAGCCACTCCTGGAATGGGAGGGCATGAAATATCTCATAGGCTCTCATTGGTTGAAGAAACGAGACTCATAGAAGTACAACAAGCAGAGACAAAGTGGGTCTTGGTGAATGGGTAGTAGCCACGTAAAGAGAGAAAAAGAGTGTTGCCATGATGTTGCAATTGGAAAATTACTGGCAAATGGCTTGGGGGGATGTATAGTGGTGGCTAGCTAGAGCTGAAGGACTAGAGGACTAATCGGCTCTGCCCCATGCGCCCATGTTCCTTAACAAAACCTGGTGAGGTACTACAAATGAAGTGAAAGTAAACACATTATTATACTTATTCTTATCTTGTTCCCATTTTCTCGAACATTTCACTCTTATCATCTTCTATCTATTGTCCTTCTTTATGGGTTTTACTTTCTAGCATTGAATTTGTGGTCAAGATTTAGTGCTTGCTTTACTCCTAAAGTACTTAAGTTGTCTCCTCCTTTTTTTGTCAAAATTTCTATGCTCCAATTATCCTCCCCCTACTCCTCTTTACTTTCTTTCTCTCTTCTTTTAATTTTCCATCATCAGTAGTTGAACAGCTAACTTTTTCTATGGTTTTTAGTAGTGTGTTGAGATATTATTTATCTTTATAAAAGTTGTCATGAAAAGGTCAATAAATAGCAAAAATTATGTTTGATAAGTAAGAAAAAAAAAAGTTGAATGTTTGCCTTCTTTGATCTAAAACTTTTCTTGGATTCTCATCTTTTTAATGATGCGTCAATTGGTCTTAATTTATTATATCAGTTATGACTTTACTGTATTAGCTAGGCGAACATGTATTAAACGTATAACCTAACTTCAACGATAAAATTAATCTTTGATAAAAATATTAATTAATTATGAGAAATAACCAAATCTAAGGAGTTTTGTTGAAAAATAACATATCCAAAATTTCATTTGATTCTCTAGTCAAGATCGTTGACCCATCTAATAGTTTTGGTTAACAATCAAAATTTTTAGAATCTTGATCATTTTTTAATACAACCTCCTAAGTTCGGTTATTTTTACAAATTAGCCAAAAATATTAAGAAGAATAATATTAGTTATGTTAAAATTAAGACTTTTAATGACTTTTAAAGACTTTTATAAAATTAAAAAGTTGAGGTGTATTCAATTAAGACTTTTGTAGACTTTTAAATACTCTATAAAAGTCATGAAGTATTCAATATAGACTTTTAAATACTTTTAAAAAGTCTGTAAAAGTCTTGAGGTATTCAATATAGACTTTTAAAGACTTTTAAAAAGTCTGTAAAAGTCTTG
>JANLJB010029497.1:0-15621 GCA_026212285.1 Bursera cuneata
AGAAATTTCCTTAATTTTAACACAAAAAAGAATAAATAAAAAATAAAAAATTATACTTCCATAATAAAAAAATTTCTACATATTAATAAAATTAATAAAGAAATATGTAGGGGTAATATGTATTAAAATTTCTACTTTAAAATTAAGGAAAAAAATTTTTAGTAGGGACAAATCTGTATTTTAAGGGTTAAAATTAGCACTTGATTAAAAAAAGTAAACCTCAGAGGTCTTGTTGATGAAAATGATAAACTTGCTTTCTACTTGAGATTATATCAAAACATAATGGTACTATTTGAAATTGTCCCATTTACAAACTAAAAATTTGGTTTCCTAAATGTTTTAATTTGTTTTTAAATAATTCTTCTCATAACATATAGTATGCTAACTAAATATTTTGTTGTAGATGTATGTTCAGTGATGAAATTTTTTTGTTAAATTTTTTTACTCTTCAAAGGAAATTATTAAAAAAAAAATCAAATACCTTTTTGGACAAAAAACCTCAAACGAGAATGTTTATCAACGAAATATTTCGTTGCAGATTAGTATCTTTAATAACAAAATTTTTCATTACTAAATATTTCAATTTCATAGCAAAAGGATTATCAAAATTATTATCTAACATCTGCAACTAAATCTTTCATTACTAACGAACACTCTTTAGACACTAAAACTTTCGTTTCAAAATTACTTTTTTCGTTGTTAAAGATTTGGGAAGGTAAAGGCAAAAAAATTAAAAAACCTTTAACAACGAAATGGTAATTAATTTATGATTTGATTGTTTCGTAACGAACTTTTTCATCCTAAATGTCAATCACCCATGAACTATTCATACTACTTTTTCATCACGAAACGATTGATTTTGTTGCAAAATATATCTTTTTGCGATGAAATTTGTTTTGTTTCCAAAAATTTCGTCTTCATTAGTCAAATTTTTTGTAGTAATTTTGACATATACTATAACCAAAATAAATAAATAAATAAAGAAAATCTAGCTGATTAATTAATAAAATAAATTAAGACTCAAAAAAATATTACTTAACTAGAAGAAAAATAAATAATATAATTTATTAGATAAATCAAAATTATCTCCTAGAATCTAATCAATCTTATGTGCAGTTTTTTCAAAGATTATTTTTACGGGTTTCATTCATATTTCACATAATTTCGTCATTCAACTTTCAATTTTGGTACATATTGTAACCAAAATTAAAAAAAAAAAAAATTAGAAAACCTAGTCGATTATAGTCATTCTAGAGTATATAGAGGTAACGAAACACATAGAAAACAGTAGAGCTATCACTACAGGGAGAAGAAGACTTCATCTCCGTCCAAGATTCTCATCCACAGTTAAGCATAAAAAATATTTTGTATTTATTCAAGTAATAATTCTCTTATTTTAAGAAACTTGATAGACATTCAAATAATGAAAATAAGATTCATATATTGTCCTAGAATAATTCAAAACTACAAAAGAAAAAAAAAAGGAATTTTCATTGAATTTTCCTTAAATTTGTCATGATTAAAACTCTTGAATTCGGAAATTGCAATGCGGGGCAGGCACCAGGCAGCCTCTTCTTTTAAACCGAAAGGCAGAATTGAATTAGAACAGTAATAGATAATTTGGCAATGGGTCCAGTCCAGAGTAATGGTGGCAATTGGTCAAGCCAGGTCAGTCCGGTCCTAGGCCGCCTGGCCTAATTTCTGGTCTGGACTGTTCTGGTCTACTGGTTACAGTATAAATTCGGCTAAACGTAGGTTAGGTCCAGGCCAAAGTTTGAGGCCTGCAGACCTGACTCAGCCGAAGCCACCTTTTAATTAAATTAAAAAATATTTAAAACTAATTTATTTTTTTTTAAATATAAATAATAAATGAGTCAAATCGCTCTGACCTAATTTGACCTAACTCAAACAGTATTTCGTTCAAAGTCAGACTCAGGCCTTAATTTTAAAAAACAGAACCTGACCTGACGTGAACTAATACTACTTCAGAGTCCCAGACAAGAATGGGGCAGATGGGATAGGGATTAGCCTGACACTGACGGCATTGGGATAAGCCTGAGACTGACGGCGACACGGCCGTTGACTCGTCTGTACGGAATGTCTAGGAAAAGAGAAGATGAATATGCAATCTAAACCTTATTTTGATTTTGGCTACATAAAAATATTATTAATTTAGGTATTAAATTATTAATTTGTGTTTATGTACATACCCAGCCAATGATACAAACACAACTGTATGGTGAAGATAAAGAGATATGGCATAATCTGATCCTTACATCTGGGAAGGGGCTAAAAATATCTACTCTTTATAACATAAATCTATGTGAATATATACGAAGGTGCATCTACAAGAAAACCCTAATGTTCTCAAGAATGGTCAATGCAAAGTTCCTGTCGGTTAGGGAGTTATCTGTCTCCACAACGAAGCTTCAACGAAACCGAAGAGTATAGCAGAGATTCAAAGAAATTAACTTAAAGTTAGTCCAACTTCTTGAAAAGGAGCTGACCTTTAACCTAGAGATCAACCAAGTGTGATGGCTTCTGCTTCTTCTCCTTTCAGAACTTCTGTAGCGAGATATCAAGTTTTCCTAAGTTTCGGAGGAGAGGACACCCGCGACACCCTATCAGCCATCCATATAAGAATCTTCGTCACAATAAGGGAATTGAAATACTCATTGATATTAATGACCTTGAAAGAGGAGATAAGATCACTTTTGAAAGCAATCGAAGAATCAAAGATTGCCACCATTGCCTTCGTCCACATGGAAGAACTTGCAAAGATCCTTGAATGCGTTGAATTTACGAGATCTGATTGTATTGCCAATTTTTCTTCACGTAGATGCGTAAGACAGATCTATCTGGTTTTGTGATTTTTTTCAAAAGTCACAAGGTAACTGTTCACTTAATCTCCTATTCTTTTACAGTTAATTCTTTTCATCCGATACTAGATTGATTTATTTTTATTTATTAATGAATATATTTCTTCTTAAATTCCATTTGAAATGATTATAAAATTTAAATTCTGGAAATTTTATTTGAACTTTAAAGTAGAATGTTCAGAAATGTATTATTTTATTAAATTAAAGAGATATAATTTTCAGTTTAGAGTTAGGTTTATCTATATTCTTGTTAGTTATTCGAACAATACTATGACAGATCCTTTTTCTTACAAAAATTGCTAATTACATATAAAATATACAAAAATTATTTGATATTTAATCTAATAATTTAAAATTTATGAAAAAAAGTAATTATTTATTAATTAAAAGTCTGTAAATATAATACCAAAATGATTCCTGTAGTGAAATTACATAGTTTTGGAGGTGTTAATATGATGTGATAGACAGTCATTTATACATAATCTACAAAATTTTAAGAATCTTGTTGACCACTCTTGAATATTTGAAGAAATTATAATCACAACCAACAAGCTTTACCAAATTAGTTGTCTTTTTAGTTTGGCAGAAGCTACAAAATATACAACTACTTGACTCAACCACACATTCATATCATTTCAAGCAATTAAGAACAAAAATTTATTAAAGATTTAGCTACTTCTACTTGCATTATAATACAAACTTGTATTTTTAGCTTCAATAATATTGTATACAAAAATATATAAATTTTTACATTATTTTGGTTATGTGTCTTTAATTCGTATCTACATAGGTAGCACTGGAATTATTATGTTTAATAATGTTTGACATACATGAAGCATACACATGTTCATGAAACAATAACTAAGGCCATTTTTTTTTGTGGTCAATAATGTTGTGTTTTCATTTTGTTATAATCACTATAAATTATGTTCAATATATGGGAAGAATATGAGATAATTTAATATTCTGATATTCTTTTCCTGGTAAGGTCTTATATATTAAGGTTTAAATTTATAAAGTTCAGTACTGTACGGAAAAGTTTTTAATTTTTTTTCTTTTTTCTATTTACTTTTTTATTTTTTTCAAGCTTAATATTACTATTCTGTTTCATAGTTGCTAGGCTCGAGTCCGCATTAGTGGAGGAAGTCGGCGAAAATATTTTGAAAAGACTGAATAGTGTTTCCACAAGTGATAACAAAAATCTTGTTGGAACAAAATCAAGCATCATAGAAATTGAAAAATTGATCAAATCAAAAGAAGTTCTTGTTATAGGAATTTGGGGAATGGGCGGTATAGGTAAGACAACTCTTGCTTGTGTGATATTTGACAAAATGAAGGGTGAATTTGATAGTGCCTACCTCCAGAAAAATGTTAGGGAAGAATCAAAGACAATTGGATTATTTAGCATGCAAAGAAAACTTCTTTCTGATATACTAAATGACAAATGTGCTACTATAGAATCCACTTTCACAAAAAAGAGGCTTAAATTTAAAAATATTCTCATTGTTTTGGATGATGTAACATGTTTCTCCCAAAAGGAAGAATTAATCGGAAATTTTGAACATTTCAGGCCTGGGAGTGGGATCATTATAACATCAAGAGATAAACAAGTGCTTCAAAATTGTGGAGTAACTGGCAATAACATATATGATGTTAAAGGAATACGAGATGATCGAGGTCTTAAACTTTTTAGCCGATATGCTTTCAAACAAAAAAGTCCTCTGGAAGATTACATGGAGCTTTCAAAAGGGATAGTAAAATTTGTCAAAGGTGTTTCATTAGCTCTTAAAGTTTTTGGTTTCATGTTATTTCGGAAGTCAAAAGCAACATGGAAAAGTTTAGTTCTCAACATAGAAAGAATTTCCATTTTAGAAATTCAAGATGTGCTAAAGTAAAGTTACGATGAAGTAAATGATGATGAGAAGTGTAGGATCCTTGGACTGTTATTCTTCTTAAAACCAATTGGTGATAGGAGCGCATAATCCAATTCTTTTATGGCATTCGACATTGCACCCTGAAAGGGTTGTTCTAAGAGTGGTTGTAGGGAGCAGCATTGTGGAACCTTTAACAATCTCTCTCTATGATGATACTTCTGCGATTTGAACCTATGACCATAGCTTTCATACCACTTGTAAGACCTTTGGGTTGCCATTCCTTCTAAAACCAATTGGTGATAGGAGTCGACAACGCACCCTGCAAGACTTGTTTTAAGAGTGGTCGCAGGAAGCGATATTGTTGAACCTCCAACAACAAGAATATATTTCTAGATATTTCATGTTTCTTGGAAGATGTTTAAGGAAAATATGTAATGGAAATCCTTGAAGCCAAGGGGTTAGCCTTAAGAGACAGGAATTAATGTTCTTATCAACAAGTCTCTCATAAATCCAGTTTGTAATAATAATTATGATATATCAATGTGTGATTTGCTGCAACAAATGGGTAGGAAAATTGGCAAGAAAGAATCTAAAGCTTCTGACAAGATATCTGTTATTCATCTGTTATGTACTTTCTTACAGCAAGGTGAGTCACTGGAATTTTTATACATCTCTTACTTCATGATTAGAATAATAAAATAGATTTCAAATATGTATAATTAATTATTGAAATAAGAATTAGGAGGAAAAAAAAGTTATTTGAGCATTTAATTTGATGACTAAACGGTTTTAATAATAAGTCTCTACATGTAAGATACTAACTTATTGTCACTTCTTAATTGTCAGGGCACTGAAACAATTGAAGTCATACACTTGGATATATCTAAAATTTCAAATAAAAATTTAAACCCCTGTGCTTTTTTTAAGATGCCTTACCTGAGATCATTAGATGTTTTTCCTTCATCAAAGATGTCCTTGCTCTCAGATCCCAACTACACCTCTGCATGTCAGTCTCCTGAAGATGAAGAGAATGAGAATAAAGTGCTTGCTCCACAAGGCCTTATTTTTTGTTTTGCTGAACTAAGGTACTGACGGTGGTTTAAATATCCACTGAAATCATTGCCATCAAATTTTGATCCAAGGAATCTTGTTCTACATGTCATGCCTCATACCGAAATTGAACAACTTGGGAATGGTGTTCAGGTATTATATAAATATCTTGATATTTTGTATCTCCAGTAAATTATAAAGATTAGTTTATATATGTTTATAAATTCTTTTTCTGTTTTGCAGCATTTTAACAAAATTAAAGAATATCAACCTCAACCGCTCCACTCCAAGCACCTAACTAGAATCCCAGACTTGTCACTGCTCCCAAATCTTGAGTGCTTGATTTAGATGGCTGCTCAAGTTTGACTGAAATTCATTAATCTAGAGGGTATCTTTGGAAGCTTGTTCTGCTGAATCTTATAAATTGCAAAAGACTTAGCAGTTTGCCACCTACCATGAATCAGAATCTTTTAGGTGTGTTTATCTATCTTGCTGCTCAAAACTCAAGATAGCTCCAAAAATCTCATGTAGTGAGGAAGAAGTATCTTTAAGTGGAACTTGAATAAAACAATTGCCCATGATAGAATATCCATCAAGACTACGTATGTTGTGGTTCAATAACTGTTTAAGACTTGAAGTCTCCCAAGCACCATTTGTGAGTTGCCAGATCCGGAACTACTTTCAATCTTTGGGCTTTCAATATTTGAAAGGTTGCTCTATGACTTGGGGAATATGAAAAAATTGAGTGATAGTAGATCTGATTATACTGCCTTGAGAGAATTAATTTCATCCATCAAACATATTTACAATCTTACATGTTTTCGTTACAGGGATGTAAGGGTCAGGAGCTGGCGGATTCTTCATTGTCTCCTACACCCTGTTCGAAAATTCAGTGGTTAAATCTATCTGATTGTGAAATCACAAAGTTACCTGACAGTTTGGGCCAGGTATCCTCTCTACTTGTGTTAAATCCAAGTGGAAACAAGTTTGAGTGCACACTAGCTAACATCAAAGACTAAACTAACTTGTGGTATTTGTAGGTATAAGCTATTGCGAAAAGCTTCAGTCCTTGGCGAAGCTTCCTAGCGTTTTTATGGTGCAAGCTCACAATTGCACATCACTGGATACACCGCCGGATTTATCATTTCAATACTGTAATTGGAGATTAAGCCTCGCCAACTGTTTCAAACTCAATCGGAATGAAGTCAAAGCCAAAGTTGAAAACTCTCTATTGGAATTACGGTCTGAGGTCAGCCTTAATATGACCTTTCAGTTTCATACCAACTGCTCGTTTATATATATCTATAGATATTTTCTTTGTACAGATGCTTTATGGAACAGATTTCATCATGTGTTACTCTGGAAATGAAATTCGGGAGTGTTTTAGCTCTCAGAATATGGGATCTTCTATAACTCTTTAGCTGCCACTAGATTGTATAAAGAAAACACGTAGAAATACTGTAAAATTTATGGCGTGTGTTGTTGTAACATTTCGAGACCATCATGCTATTGACCGGACTTTCCCTGTTCGTTTCAACTGCAAAACAGTAGGCGAACTGTTCGAAGACCAATAAAGGTGCACTACGGGGACAAGAAGACTTCATCTTCGTCCAAAGATTCTCTTCCGCATTTAAGCATTAAAAACATTTTGTATTTATTCAAGTGATAATTGTCTTATTTTGAGAAAATTTATAGACATTCAAGTAACGAAAATAAGATTCATATATATTCCAAGAATTTAGAAGGAAATTTCTTTGAATTTCCCTTAATATTGTAGTGGTTAAAACTCGTTATAAGTAGCACACGTTGAGATATTGACTGCATCTACCCGCATGATTCAAAAAAATAGTAATTAAATTTAGAAAACAAGATATTTTAATTATGAGATAGCTCAAAATTATCCCTTGGAATTGCATTATTATGAGCAATTTCTTGAAGATTATTTCTATAGTTTGATTTATTTCAACATAGTTTCACCATTTAACTTTCAATTCTGATAATAATAATTAAAAAAAACTACGAAAATCTAGTCTATTAGAGTCATTTCTATACAGTTATAAACTTAAACTTTTGTTAGACCTCCAACCTATAAACTGAAACTTTTATTAGATTGGTTGTTTGCGTCGACAAACTTAAATTTTTAGAAAAATGATAAATTTAACACTGAAACTACAATTTTTGTTTAACCTATTTCTAAAGATTTGTTGTCCATACTTATAAATTTAAGTTTTTAAGAAAGTGAAAAATTTAACAGTTAAACTACAGCTTTTATTTGACTTACTTCTAAGAGATATTACTCATATTTGTAAATTTAAATTTTTAAGAAAGTGGTAAACTTAACACCCAAATTACAATTTTTGTTTTGATTCACTTATAAAAACCTTTGTCTATACTTATAAACTTAAACTTTGTAGAAAAGTGATAAAATTAACACTAAAACTACATTGTTAACATTCATAGTTTATTCAATACTTAAATTTTCAATTACATGAGCTCTTATAAATTAAAAAAAAACATGTGAGAAATAACTATCTTTGAAAGTTACGGTGACCTAGATTAAATCTTCTGTGTGATTTAATTAAAAAAATATTAAAAATTGCATAGAGAGGTATTAAAATAGATAGAGGGAGAAAAAGACTTCATTTTCATCCAAAGATTCTCACTCGCACTTAAGCATAAAAAATATTTTGTACTTATTCAAGTAATAATTGTTTTATTTTGAGAAAATTTATAGGCAATCAAATAATAAAATTCTATTGAATGTTCCTTAAATTTGTCATGAATAAAACTCTTAATAAAAAGCACGATGAGATGTTGATTGAATCTAGCAACAATTACTTTTTTGTTTTTTTTTTGTTTTTACGTTTTGTAATTCTTACTAACACGTTATTTAGAATTTCATTGAATTTCCCTTAAATAACTGATATCAACTCAAAAGAAGTAGAGCAAGAGTCATGATTCTTTATTTCCAAGTCAAGAAGAAGTGTCTTTAATTGCGGAGTCATCTTTTTCCCATAAGGAAGCGTCGAGAATACCGCAAGATTGGAGTGTTCATTTTACTTTTTATATAAAATAACTAATTTTATTATAAAATGCGATGAAATTAGGTTATTAAAATTTAATTTTTTAATTTAATTTTATATACTATTTTTATAATAGTTAATTTACTAAAATATATGAATCAGAAAAAAAATTAAAAGATAATTTTTTATATTAATTTATAAACTCTTTTTATCATTAAATTAAAAAATTAATAATTATAAAAATAATATATAAAATTAAATTAAAAAATTAAACCTTAATAACGTGATCCTATAAAATATTTAATTTTATAACGAAATTTTATATCTTTACAAAAGTCTATTTGGTCACTTTGAGTTGGAGGAACTCAATCATGAAAGTCCCAAACCAAAGTTAACAGGTGTAAGGGAAGTACAGCGAATATAAAGAAATTTTATACAGCAAAGCGTGTTGAATTGTGATGAGAAAACAAAGGGATAATCCATCAACGTTCAGTGTAAGCCTGACACGGACGTTGACTCTTCTGTACGGAATGTCAAATAAAAGAGAAAATGAGTATGGAATCCAAAACTTATTTTAATTTTGGCTACATAAAAAATATTATTAATTTAGGAATTAATTTGTAAACAGACAAAGAGTTGAACCCTAGTATTGCGTTTGTGGAAATGACTGAAAAGATAAGAAATTTCTTTTATTTTTTAAAACGGGAAGTAACTTTGTTTATTAATTAATTAGAAGAAAAATAAAGAATTTAATTATTAGATAAATCAAAATTACACCCTAGAATCTAATTAATATTTCGCAAAATATCAACATTCAACTTTCAATTCGTGTATAATATAACCACAATTAAAACTTTAAAAAAAAATCTAATCAATTGGAGCCATTCTATGTAAGAATATTGGTTAAATAAATAAACAAAATAATCTTAAATCCTAAAATGAAAATAAATCCTATAAAAATAGGATAATCTTACTTTTAAAAAAGTAATAAGAATCCTATTTTAAGTAGAAAAAATTTTATTTAAAAAGGAAGTGAAGTTTTATTCCAATTAGAAAACAAAAAATAGAAACTAAAAAAACTATATAAGTACTCTAGTCCTACATTATTTAAATACGAAGTTGAAAAATGATTTGAAAAAAGTGTAGAGTGTGTGTGTAATTTTGAGATTTGGGAGTGCGATGAGAATTTATATGATTATAATAATTTTTTATATAATGATAATTCGTAATTCTTTTGTGTTGCGTTTCTCAATTATTTCTCAAAGATTTTATCTTAATCTAAAGATCCTAATCCATATTTAAACATAATTTTTTTTTGTATTTATTCAAGTAATAATTGTCTTCTTTTGAGAAAATTTATAGATATTCAAATAATAAAAATAAGATCAAGAATAATTCGAATCTATAAATGCAAAAAAAAAAAAAAAAATATCAACGAATTTTCCTTAAATTTATCTTGATTAAAACTCTTGATAAATAGCACATTGAGTATTAACTAAATCTGCCGATATGACTTTTTTTTTAGTTAGTTTTGTAATTTTTACTAACAAATTATTTAGAATTATTAATATAAATATATTTTATTTGGACTTTATAATTTTCCTTCTCGAAGAAAAAAATGGATCTCTTAAGCTGCAGTTTTGCTGAAATACAAATTTTAAAGCAAGAGTACTCAAAAAGTGATATAGTGGCTGTCAATTATTATGTATTTGAATAACAAAGCTTCGAGGAAACTGGATCATGAAATAGAAAATTAGTAAATTAGATAAATAAACTCAAAATAAGCATAAGTTCTTGAAATGGTGTCATTAATCAAGCCATCAAGTTTCATGCATGGCTTTTTCATCTTCTTCCGGAACTTCTGAAGCCAAGCATCAAGTTAAAAAATAAAATTTATCATATGTGTTATTAATATTTATAATTACTAAGTACTAGTTTATATAATTAAAATAAATGTAAATAAAATAATAGTATTTTTATTTAGGTCTTAAAAATCAAAGAAAATAGAAAATAAACATAGAATCTAAAACTTATTTTAATTTTGGAATTAATTCGTGTTTATTTACCTACCCAGCCAATGATACAAACACAAATGTACGGTGAGGAGAAAGAGATGTGGCAAAATTTTGATCATTACATCTGGGAAGTGGGAAGGGGTGAAAATATCTACTCTTCATAGCAAAAATGTATTTGAATATATCGGAGTGCATGTACGGGAAAACCCTAATTTTGTCAAGAATGGTCAGTGCAAAGTTACTATCGGTTAGGGAGTCATCTTTCTTCCCAACGACGCTTCAACGAAACCGAACGAGTATACAGAGATTCAGAGAAATTAACTCAAAGTTGGCCCAACTTCTTGAAAAGGAGCTAGCCTTTCAATTCAGTATGATCGATTCTGCTTCTTTGTCTCCTTCTTCTCCTTCCAGAACTTCTGAAGCGAAATATAAAATTTTCCTAAGGTTCAGAGGAGAGGACACCTGCGACGACTTTATCAGCCATCCATATAAGGATCTTCGTCTCAATAAGGGAGTTCAAACATTCATTGAAAATAATGATCTTGAAAGAGGAGATAAGATTTCAGAATCAAAGATTGCGATCATTGTCTTCTCACAGAAGGGTATGCTTAACTCACATGGTGCCTTGAAGAACTTGCAAAGATCCTTGAATGCGTGGAATCACAGAATGCGTGGAATCAGGAGGTCTGATTATATTGCCAATTAGATGCATCTGATGTAAGGAAACAATCTAGGACTTCTGGGGAAGCATTTGCCAAGCATGAAAAACGTTTTAAGGAGGAGTAGATGGAGGAGTGCCGTGACAAAAGCAGCCAATCTATCTGGTTTATTCAGAAGTCACAACGTAACTGTTCACTTAATCTCCTATTCTTCTACGGTTAAATGTTTTCGTCCGATATTATATTGATTTATTTTTATTCATTAATGAATATATTTCTTCTTAAAATCCATTTGAAATGATTTCTAAATTTAAAATCTGGAAAACTTATTTGAATTAATAAGTAGAATGTTAAGAAATGTGTGATTTCACATATATTTGTATTAAATTAAAGATATATAATTTTCAGTTTAGAGTTAAATTTATCTATATACTTGTTAGTTACTCAAACAATACTAGGACAGATCCTTTTTCTATAAATATTTACTACTTAAATGTAAAGTTTTGAATTAAGTAGAATAGCTGTATATGGGAAGAATATGACATAATTTAATATTTTGTTATTTTTTTCCTGGCAAGGTCTTTATAGATTGGATTGCCGTATTTTTTCTCTTAGTTGGGCCCTTGATTTCATTGGAAAATTTATCGCCGTACCAGAAACTCCCGTCAGTAATATCTGTACTTCCATCCGTAATATCATCAAAACAAGACATCCTCAAAGAAATACATCCAGTAAGATTCCTGTTTATCTTTATTAGCCGATTCGTCTGTAATTCATGTTGAGATTTATTTATTTTTTTATTTTTACTACAATTGTGCTGCAGGTATGTAAATGTAAGTGAAAGGATTCATCTCAAAATCAGGATTCAATAAGTCGAACATTTTCTCATTTCAAGTTTACTAAGATTTTAACAAATGGTGAGTTAGAATTAATAAGTGAAATACAATTTATTAAGAAACGGTACTAGTCCAATTCATCAATGGAGACTCAGAAGTATTAAGAAAAGCGAAAGCGAGAGATTATTCTTAATTGTGTTATTCTCAACGGCAAAATTTACATATTGAGGTTTAAATTTAGAAAGTTAAGTACCGTACGGAAAATTTAGAAAGTCAAAAGCAACATTGGAAAGTATAGTGCTCAACATGGAAAGAATTTATATTTTAGATATTTCATGTTAGTATGAACTAAATAATGATGAGAAGAATGTATTTCTAGATATTTCATGTTTCTTAGAAACATGTAATGGAAATCCTTGAAGCCAGTGGGGTAGCCTCAGAGGCAGGAATTAATGTTCTTATCAACAAGTTTCTCATAACTCCGTCAATTTTTTATAATGATTATGTTATATCAATGCAAGAAGATATACTGAAAGAAATGGGTAGGAAAATTTTCAAGGAAGAATCTAAAGATACTGGAAAATGTAGTATGTTATGGCATCATGAAGATATCTATAGTGTACTTTCTTATGGCACAGTGAGTCACTCTAATTTTTATACATCACTCACTTAATTGTTAAAAGAAATAAATAGATTTCAAATATATATAATTAATTATTGAAATCAGAATTCGGGGGAAAAAAAAAAGAAGTTGCTTGAGCATTTAATTTGATTGCTAAACGGTTTTAGTTAGTATCTCTCCATTTGAGATACTAACTTATATTCAATTCTTAATTGTTAGGGCACTGAAACAATTGAAGCCATACACTTGGATATATCTAAAATTCCAATGTAGATTTAGACCCCTGTGCTTTTTTGAATGTGCCTTTCCTGAGATCATTAGATATTTTTCCTTCATCAAAGATGACCTTGCTCTCAGATCCCTACTCACCTCTGCATGTCAGTCACCTGATGATGAAGAGAATGAGAGAAAGTACTTGCTCCACAAGGCCTTAATTTTGTTTCTGTTGAACTAAGGTACATTGTTTCTGCTCCATCAAATTTTGATCCAAGGAATCTTTTTCTACTTGTGGTGTTCAGCTATTATATATATATCTTGATAATTTGTATCTCCAGTAACTTATGGTTTATATATGTTCCTAAATTCTTTTTCTGTTTTGCAGCATTTTAATAAATTAAAAATTATCAACCTCAGCCACTCCAAGCACTTAAGTAGAATCCCAGACTTGTCACTGCTCCCAAATCTTGAGTGCTTGATTTTTGATGGCTGCTCAAGTTTGACTGAAATTCATTCATCTAGACAGTATCTTAAGAAGCTTGTTATACTGAATCTTAGAAATTGCAAAAGCCTTATCAGTTTGCCACCTAGCCTCGAATCATAATCTCTTACCTATTTTGATCTATCTGGCTGCTCAAGATTCGAGATAGCTCCAAAATTCTTCTGTAGCGTTGAAGAAGTGTATTTAAGTGGAACTTCAATAAAAGAATTGCCCATGATCGAATATCCATCCATATAAGGATCTTCGTCTCAATAAGAGAATTCAAACATTCATTGATAATAATGATCTTGAAAGAGGAGATAAGATTTCAGAATCACTTTTGAAAGCCACAAGGTAACTGTTCACTTAATCTCCTATTCTTCTACAGTTAATTGTTTTCATCCGATATTATATTGATTTATTTGTATTCATTAATGAATATATTTCTTCTGAAAATCCATTTCAAATGATTACTAAAATTAAATTTCGGAAAATTTATTTGAATTTGTAGAATATTTAGAAATATGTGAAATCACATATTTGAGCATTTAATTATTTGATGACTAAACGTTTTTCTTCTTACTGTCAATTCTTAATTGTCAGGGCACTGAAACAATTGAAGTCATACACTTGGATATATCTAAAATTTGAAATATAAATTTAAACCCCTGTGCTTTTTTGAAGATGCCTTACCTGAGATCATTAGATGCTTTTTCATCAAAGATGCCTTGCTCTTAGATGCATGTCAGTCACTTGATGATGAAGACAAGAGAATAAAGTGCTTGCTCCACAAGGCCTTTGCTAAAACTTAGAAAGTGTTACCCAAATATAGATAGTCTTAATTATAGTCCTCGGTGAGTTCAAGTATCGTATCTACATAGAGATTATTATCAAGATTAAAGGTCTTTATTCGTTTGTCCAAAATCTAAGAGCAAAGGAAAGGTATACGAAGTGTTGATTGATTTTAGAAATGAAGTTACCAAACAAAATTAGATTCATGTAAAAGACACTAAGGCATTGGAGATCCACACTCATTTGAATTGTAGAAAATATTCTTGATTATTTTTATAACTCAATTGAAATTAATTAAAGGGTAAAATCAATCGGAAGATAAAAACGTTTTAGTTCAAGAAAACATGAAATAAAAGAATTACTTTTCAATAGATTAACGATAATATTTTGAGAAACATATACTTGATTTGTAAAAGAACTTTTTAAGTATTCAAAGTGTCAACATGTCTACTATGAATCAAAGCTGTTGACAAACTAAAATAACTTTCAAGAAAATATTTATTTAAAGGATTGAAATGAAATACATTGAAGAACAAAAGTAGGATCAATCATAAAACTTCAAACAAATGAGTGTTTCACTCCTAGCCTTAGCTAAAAATTTAGAAAGACATATTACAATTAGAAAATACACAAGAAAAGAAGAAAAACTCTTTAAAAACGAATTGAACATTTGCAATGAACCAATGGTCTCCTTTTATAGACAAATGGGAGAGGGTATTAAAGAAATTTTTATAAAAATTCATTTATTGCAACTCAGTTACTCTTATCACTTGTAACTACTTTTGGATAACTTGCATACTGAATCTGTCAAAGTGTCCAACATGAAAGATGTAGATAATTGAATTCATAGCCGCTTGAATGGTTCCATTTGGATATTTAGTTATAGAAAAATCGTCAAGATACAGCAGTTATATCAATTCTCACACACTAATCACTCCATCAACTTGTAAGGTATTTTGGATTTTTTAATCACCGAATTTGATTGATTGACAAAGAGATAACTTGTAGATAATTGAATAAGCTCTCGAAAGCCGCAAGAATCAAGTCATTTGGAGTTGTATTTATTAAATATGGTTCCAGATGTCTAGATATATGAGGCTGTGATTCATTTTCGGCCACCTGCCACTCAATCAATTTGCAATAACTTTTTGATCAACTTGCACTCATAATTTGA
>JANLJB010029498.1:0-15641 GCA_026212285.1 Bursera cuneata
ATTAATAGCACTTAAAGTGTAAAAACAATGATTTAAATTCTTAATAAACATACACTTTTAAGTGCTAATCAGGCTCCTACTTCTGTCACGAAGGGGCTGACCCCTAACAGCAAAGCTAGAGGAGGATCGTCTCGAGGACTCTCTATCCCCTCGCAATCCCAAGTTAGAGGGGAGGGAAGCCTGTCGATTCTGCACACACTGAACAACACCCAACGACAAATCAATCTGAGGTAGTAAAGTAGCAAGCTCATAAAACCCTTTGGTAGCAGAACGTGTGAGAGAGTCAGAATTAGAGAAAGAGTCAGAGGCTAAAAGAGTCGTCGGTAGCTTAGCTGACGTAGGAGCTCTCTCAAAAACCATAGGAACAGTAATATCCAGAGAGGCGGTAGGGACCGCGGTAGCAACTAGGGGAATTGGGGCACTACTCATAGTAGTAGGTTGGCCATGGCACCACCTACAACAACCGGAGGAACTGGAGCCAAAGCAGAGCACGGCTCGGGAACCACAGTAGAACATATATGCCCCCAAGCACAACACGTAGAACATCGCTGAGGAAGCCACTCATAATCCACTTCAATATCACAACAGTCACCGTTATGAAAGTCTAAGCTGACGAAACGAATAGGCTCATGCCTAGCATCCAGCTCAATGCACACACGAGTATACGAAAGCCTGCTACACTCAAATGTAACTGGGTCACAAACCAAAGGCGTCCCAATCATACTAGCAACCAAACTAAGTACCTTAACAGTCTAGAGAGGGAAAGGCAAATCAAGGAGTTTCCCCCACACTGGGACCTTTGAAATCTTATGGTCCCTAAAGTTAATTCCATCATACCACTGTTGCAACATCATGGGTTTACCCCCAAACATCCAAGGCCAAAAAAAGAAATCAAGTCAAACCCCAGGAGGTTGACTGAAATTTTGTTTCAGGGGTGCAGAGCCAAACTAAAAACCCAGCAGGGGGTGCAAAAAATAAAATCCAGAAAATAAAAGGGTTAAGGGGTGAAAACCTGGGGGTGTAGCTACAAAGCAGAGAAGCTGCAGGGGGCAGGGGAGAAACCAGCGCAACGGATGAAGCAAGCGACAACCAACAAGCAGCGAACGCGGATGACCGATGGAACAAGGATCTGTTCGCTGCTTGTTGCAGCCACAACCGGTTTGGTTCTGCTCACCAGTCGACGCTGAACAAGGATCTGGTCTCGTTCTCAACGTCCTACCCTGCGTCACTGCTCAAACCCCAAATCTCAAAACCCCAAAACCCAAAACCCTAAAACCCTAAACCCTAAACTTTTTTTTGGAAAATTTCGAAAGGATTAATTAGATAAGAAATGAAAAAACAAAGGAGAAGGGGCAATAGCCTAGGAAAAGCCACACAGGCCTACTCACACAAAGCAAAGGCACGCAGGCCCACAAAGAAAAGCAAAGGCACGCAGGCCCTTAAGGGTAAAACACAAGGCACGCAGTCCCAAAAAATAAACCAAGGCACGCAGGCTCACACAAACCAAAGCAAAGGCACAGAGGCCCAAGGAACAAGACAAAGGCACGCAGGCCCTTAAACAAAGTAAAGGCACACAGGCCCACAGAGAAAAACAAAGGCACACAGGCCCTCAAAAACAAACACAAAGGCATGCAGGCCAAAAAATAAACCAAGACACATAGGCCCAAAAACAAACCAAGACACGCAAGCCTACACAAACTAAGGCATAAAAACCCAGATAACACAAAAGACAAAGAAGTCTACTGTTTAGCTGTAGCAACTCTAGTAGTCTTCTTCTTCTTCATCTTCTTCTTACCAGATACTTCACTCCAACCACGGTCTGAGCTCCGACTCCTAGGCCAAAGAGGCAGACCTCCGTCGGTAGAACTAGAGGAAAAGCGCATCGAAGAATCACTCTTGCCCCCCATGTGTAAACTGGAGGTGAAAGGAGCCTGTCGGTTCTGAACACACTGGACAATACCTAAACTCGTATCCAACTGAGGCAACAACATAGCAGAATCACGCTGGCCCCGAGGGGCAGAAGATACGGCAGAGGCCAAGGGGAGCGCAGGCCTAGAAGCATTTACAGTGGCAATCAAAAGGACTATAAGAGCAGTAGAGGAGGAGGCAGAGGCCAAAGAAGAGGTAGGCCGCTTAACAGGCTCAAAACCTCACACAGAAGCAGCCGAAGAGGCTACGAGAATAGCAGCAACAGCATCCCGGGGAACAAAGGGAATCACAACGGTAACTGGAGGAGTCGAAGTACCACTCACAGCAACAGGAGGAGCCGAAGCACCATCCGTGACAATCAGAGAAACAAGAACTAGCTCAGAACACTGCTCATGGTCCTCAGCTTTACACATATGCCCCCAGACCCCACACTTAGGACACCGTTTAGGCATCCACTCATAATCCACCTCAACCTGAAAACTAGTTTTTCCATCTAAGCTAATATCAATAAACTTAACAGGCTCAGACCTGGCATCAATCTCAACACAAACACGAGCATATCAAAGTCTACTCCCCTTTACCGTAACTTAGTCACAAGTTAAAGGCTTTCCAATCATACTTGCAACCAAGCTAAGTCCCTTAGTAGTCCAAAGAAGGAAAGGAAGGTCATAAAGCTCAACCCACACGGGGAGTTTCCTTGGGTCATCTCGGAAGCTAATCCATTCATACCATTGCTGCAAATAGATATACTTGCCCACAAACAACCAAGGCCCCTAGGACAGGACCTACTTCAAATCATCCTCGAATTTAAACCTAAACATGAAAGAATAAGAGGAGTCATCCTCACTAACCGAGGCAGCTTCCTCAAAACCCAAATGCCCCCAGGAACGCACAGCTATAGACCGCGCAACATGAAAGGGCAAACGGTAACCTGGAATGAACCCCATGAGATGCCTTTTCCAAAAAGACAACCCAGCATCATAAAAATCAGACTGAATCACAAGAACTCCACCCTTCGGGACAACCTCACGATGGAGGGTCATTTCAGTTTTTGCACTAGTTACACACACTTTGTCAGCCCAAGAGGGGCCCGGTGAAGGGGCCTTCATATTGGCCTTAGAGGCCATGAGGGGTGATCAAAAAACTAATAAAATCCTAGGCAAGAAACCAACACAGTCCAAGATAAATCTAGTGTTCAAAAATAAAAATAAAAACAGGAAGAAAATGGACCTGGAGGGAATAAACCTGGGGGCGCAGTGTCAAAACTGTAAACTACAGTGGGGCAGGGAAGAAACCATGCGTGTCATCACGCTCACACTCTGGTGGAAGGGAACGATAGGCCAGCAGCCGTCACCGTGGAGCGCCGATGGAATGTCTGGACAGCTGCTGCACGTGCCGGTGGTGAGACTGAAGACGGCACAGCGATGGCAGATCGAGAGGCTGTCGAAGGCAACAAAACGGACCCTCACGCCGATAATTTAAAGCCAAACACTGAGAACGGGCACCAGGGATGGCTTCACCGGAACCAGGGGTACAAACCCCCATGGGCGGTGTCACCGGAATGGCCTCAACGGGGATGTAGCAGATCATCGCAGGCATCTTTTTTAGCCAGCCTGTGATGGCTTTCTATAGGCAGTCAAGCGATCGTCCTGGAGATCAGACATCGGGATCGTGTCCCTTGGGTCCCGACGAAGAGATTGCCACTGGTAGGGAAGTCAGACGAGATCGATCAACCGTTGGATGAAAACAACGGTTCAAATTTCTTCAGGGTAGATCAAACGGAGATCGGCATCAGAATGGAAAACCAACATCGGATTCTGACTCGAGAGGTCGAGACCAAGCTAATGATACCAATCTCATGACCAGATTCGATCGTGGTGCAAAGAGGGCAAGGATGAACAGTGGCGACGATGTGAACAGTGGTCGTATAATGAACAGTGTTATTGATAAACAGTATTTCGGCTTGATGAACAAGGTTTCGATGTAAGTTTCAGGAGAAGGATGGAGATCGAACAGGAGGTCAACACACATTGTTCGATCTACGAGTTGGCGAAGACAATGTGGAAAGCGGAGGCCAAAAGAGGTTCCCAGAGAAAAGACCAGTTGAGAGAATTTTCTCTCTCTAAACTTACTTTCTCTCTCTAAACTTGCACAAAACCTCTCCCTAAACCCTAAACCCTAAACTTTTTTTTGAAAAATTCCAAAGAGGCCCAAAGAACCAACAGGAGGCACGCAGGCCCCAAAAACAAGCAAAGGCACGTAGGCCCAAAAGCAAAGAAGAACAGGCACGCAGGCCTAGAACAACAAAAGCAAAAGGCACATAGGCCTCAACAACACAAGAAAACAAGCTAAGACGCGCAGGCCCCAACAACACAAGATAGTAATCAAGGCACACAGGCCCTAAAAAACAAGGGTAAAAGCTAAGAAGGAAGGCCCCATAAAGAACGCATAGAAGACGAGAGAACATACCGGGGAGCCAAATCCAAAACGTGAGCTTGAAGGATACAAAAGATATCATCAACCAACTGTTGAACAGTCCTACTCCCCTGACCATGAACCCGGTTGTTCCTTTCATACCAAATAAATTAGATAGTGGTAGAAAGGGAGAACCGAGCAACCAATCTTCTGAAGCTTTGTCTTCGTCAAATATGAAGGGTTAACCAGTTAAGCAGATCACCCCAAGGAAAAGAAGACCAATAAAACCCAATTCAAACTGAAACTCTCTGCCAAATAATAGAGGAGTGCTCACAAGCAAAGAAGAGATGAGAATGCATCTCAAAACTAGACCCACAAAGGACGCAAGTGGAAGATTGCACAATACCTCAAGAAAGTAATCTGTCCATAGTGGAAAGGCGCCCCATAGCTACAAGCCAGAGAATGAAGCCATGCCGTGGCACATGGCCTGGAAACCAAAAGAGGCAATGACAAGGATCCATAGGCCTTTGAGCCCGTAGAGTATCCCAAACCGAAGCAATTGAGAACACCCCAGAGGAATGAAAGGCCCAAACACAACGGTCCGGAAGCAAAAGCTGCGAGAGGAAATCAACAGACTCCTAAACTTCCTGGAGCGTCAAGCTACTAGGAGGAAACCGCCATGCACCTGTAGCATCAATAATATCACTCACTTTAGCATCCGAAGAAAGACCCGTGGAAGTCAATTCCCAAAAACTAAAGAAATCATAAAGACACCCTTGAGGTAGCCAATAATCCATCCATAAAGAAGTATCGCGCCCATCACCAATACACATCCTGAAGGCAACTCTACACCACTCCCGACCCTGTGAAGTCTTCCTCTAAGACCAAGAGGCCATAGAGGGATTCCGAATATGATAGAAAGAGCGACCCCATAAAAGCATCCGGTGCACCCAAACAGATCAAAGTGAAGATCGAAGGGAAAGGAGCCGCCAAATATGCTTGAGAATAGCTGCTCGATTCCAAACTTTTACTTGTTTCACCCTCAAACCCCCCTTCCTTAAAGGATAGCAAATAGAAGACCATGCTACCTTAAAACCACTCGGAACCAGAGAAGAGCCCCGCCAAAGAAAAGCAGCAAGAACACTCTCAATCCGATGAACAACAACACTAGGAAAGATGAACATCAAAGACCAATAAACTTGGATGGAGAATAAAACAGACCTGATCAATTGAAGATGACCAGCAAAACTCAACACGGAAGAGGTCCAAAGACAAATCCGCGCCAGGATTCTATCGATGAGAGGCTCACAGTCACAGAGACGGAGGCGGGTGCTAATCAGAGGAACACCAAGATAACGAACCGGGAGGGTTCCAAGACGAAAGCCCAATAAGGTTCTCAAATCAGTAGCGACCTCCTCAGAGACTCCAAAAATAAAAACCTTACTCTTAGCTAGGTTAGCAAGCAAGCCAGAGCACTGAGCAAAAAGCCCTAAGGCATCCCGAATAACACGTACTGAAGTCTGATAGCTCGACAGAACACCATAAGGTCATTAGCAAAACACAGGTGCATAAGAGAAGTCTGCTGGCAACGCCAGTGATAACGAAACCCCGGATGTTGAGTAACCTCTCAAAGGATACCATCCAAACCCTCTATAGCCATCACAAACAGGTAGGGGGACAAAGGATATCCCTGTCGAACACCTCTAGAGGAGGGAAAAAAACCATAGAGCTCACCATTTAAGGCCACAGAGAAACGGGCAGTGCTCATACAAATCTCAATCCAGCAGACCATCCGCTCAGGAATACCAATAGTCCATAAACCCAAGAGAATGAACTCCCAATTAACAGTATCGAAGGCTTTACAGAGATCCACCTTCAGAGCACATCGAGGAAGAGAACCCTGGAGATGGTAGCCATGCATAAGCTCCTGAGCTAAAAGGATAACATCAGAAATCTGCCTACCCGGGACAAAAGTCGCCTAAGCATGTCCAACCACATCAGGGAGGACAGCCTAAAACTGGTTAGCAATAATCTTTGCAATGCACTTATAGATCACATTACAACACGAGATAGGCCTGACATCACCCATGGTACGAGGATTCTCAACCTTAGGAATCAGGGTGATCCTCGCAGAACTAACACAACAAGGCATTTGACAAGTAGCAAAGAAATGTCGAATAGTTACAATGAAGTCAACACCAACAATATCCCAACTCTGTTTGTAAAAACAAGAGGTATACCCGTCCGGTCCTAGAGCTTTATCATCCGGAATGGAAAACAAAGCTGACCGAGCCTCCTCATCAGTAATAGGACCGATTACGCCAGATGCAGAATTTGCTAAGATATGCCTAGTAAAGAAACGAGAGGCACCCTCCAAACTAGAGGAGCTAGGGGCAGATAGAAGGTCAAGGTAAAAACGGACAGCCAAATCACCCAAACCCGCCTGATCAGAAACAACCCGACCATCCTCATCCTTAAGCTGAAAAATACGGTTCCGAACCTGTCGGTGAACCAGAGACCGATGAAAGAACCTGGTGTTCTGATCCCCCAAAGCTAACCACTAAACTCTAGATCGTTGTCTAAAGAAAGCCTCCTCATCCTTACTAAGCTGATGAAAAAGAGCAGCTAAAGTACGCTCCTCAACCAGACAAGTTGCAGACATGGGGTCAGCGTCTAACCTCATCTGAGCCCCCTCCCACTTCCTCCTAGCTCACTGAACCCGACTAGGGAAATGGCTATACTCCCGTCTATGCATGCAACACAGCTCTCAGTGAAGCATCCCAAGCTTAGTAGTGAAAACAAAAAGCGGGCTACCAACCACCGGAATATCCCAGATCCCCTGCACAATACTGAAAAAATGCTCTCTATCAACCCAATAGTTCATAAACCTGAAAGGAGTCCGAGGTCGTCTCAATTGAGTCCTAGAATGAATGACAATAGCACTGTGATCAGAGATATTACACTGCAGAATCATGGAGGTGGTCTGGGACCAATGCTGAAACTAAGACTGACTACTAAACACCCAATCAAGAGTCCGAAGGATAGACCCCTTACCCTCCTGACCATTATGCCAAGTATACCGAAGCCCAGTGTAAGGGAGACGGATCAACTCCAACTCAGTAATACAACTACGAAAATCCTCTATATAAGAATGCCAGGCAGAATCCCTATGATGAAAATAGTCACATTAATAGCACTTAAAGTGTAAAACTAATGATTTAAACTCTTAATAAATATACACTTTTAAGTACCTAACAAGGCCTAGTCGAGGTAGAAAAGAGATCTTGGAAAAACCTCACTGCCAAACGACCTAGACCCTCTTGATCAGAAACTAAAGTCCCATCCTCAGCCTCCAATCTATGAATCTTGTGCCTGACCTACCTGTGAACCAAATATCTGTGAAAAAACTTTGTATTCCTATCTCCCAAAGACAGCCACTAAACTAGAGAACGCTACCTAAAGAAAGCCTCATCATCCTGACTCGGGCTAAAATACCTCCTGACAAGATCCTTCTCTACCGACGCACACTATGAAAAAGACGGGCTCTTATCCAAAGCAGCCTGAGCTACTGCTCGCTAATCCCTAGTAGATAAAACCCTACTGGAAATATGACTGGAATCTCTAGCATATAATGATCGAAGCTCACGTTTCAACTATCTTAGCTTCTGCGTGACTTCGTATAAAGGGCTACCCTCAATTGGCATCTCCCAAACCCTCCAGACAACCTCCATGAAATCCTCTCTATTAATCCAAAAATTAAGAAATTTAAAAGGGGTAGGAGCCCAATGCCTCTGATCTTCCAACCAAACAACCATAGCACAATGGTTAGAAACATCCCTAGGCAACATCTTAAACATAATGTGCGACCATTCCTCGAACCAAGATAAGCTACCAAAAATCCAGTCTAGCGTCGTAAGGATAGTCTCCTTACTTTGTTGCCCATTATGTTAAGTGTACCGGAGCCTAGAAATAGGAGCCCTAATCAGCTCTGCATCATGAACACACTACCAAACTTATCCATATAACCATGCTAAGCTGAGTCCCCATTAACTGTATCAAAAGGCTCCAGGATGGCATCGAAGTCTCCCAGAACCATCCAAGGAATAATCAAAAAAGTGATCGAAATACCCTTAATGAAATCCTAGAAGCGAAATTTCATATTTTGTAGAAGTTATTGCAATAATCAATCATAACCCTAAAATAGTATATTGTAAATAGTATCACCATGAATAGTAATTATGACCAATGACGGTATTATGTACCGTGAACAATAATAATAAATAGCATTATGAACAATGATGATGAACAGTAATCAACGGGGCCAAGCTCCAATACCAACTTGTAAGGATTTTAATATAATAATAAATAAAGAACTGAATGAAATTACCATTACCAGAAGCAACACGTACTAATTTATGTGGAAAGCCCCAACAATAGGAAAAATCACGAACAGAGCTAGTCTATTTCTCTAATAAGTGATATTAGAGCTCCAAGTTATGAATTGAAAGAAGATTATTTATATTTTTTGAGATTTTGTATACATAAAAGAGATTATCTATAATAATTTCAAATTATAGATGAAGTGATCCTCAGGTAATAAATTCTTCTTCTTCTCTACCCATAATATTTCTTTGTATTTCATTAGGTTCTTTATTTGTTATTTAATTAAGATCCTTACAATTGGTTTTAGAGCTTGGCCAGTAAAATAAAACTTGAAGCCACCCCTCTCTCTTCTCGTCGTCCCCACTTTCTGTCGATTTGTCAATCCCAGTATCACCGGTAGGTTAAAGTTATGAATATTTATTTTCTTTCTACTAATGAGTTGCTAATTTACTGAACTGCCCCTTTTGTTACTTGTCTTCTATGACTCACTAACGACGGAATGGTTGCCCCTAATTTATTTCTATAACTAGGGGTTTTGATTGAATAAAAAATAAACAATAAACTCAATTGGTGCATATAAGAGGGAAGAAAGGTGTTTCCGAGCTTTTCTAGTACTCGAAAGAGAAGAGAAAAAAGAGAGAGAGAGATCCCTGCCGTAATAATGCACGCTCCAGTTCTCGTTCTCAGTATGTTTCTTCCTTCCGCAGTTCACTCTTTAATATGTTGTGATCTGTTGATTTGTATTTTTATTAATTTTTTTTTAAATGATTAGAGGATTCTCTGAAACGTGAGTCGGGAACTAAGGTTCACCATGCTAATATCCAGGCTTCAAAGGTCCATACGATTTCCTTCAACTCTTTTGTGATTAGTAGCGTGTTTACCATTAGGTCATTTTACTCTTCTTTTTCGATTATGAAGCTCACTTCTTATGCTTACTGCAACTTGGATTCTATTTTTTGCTCTTTGGTTGAGTTGTTCCAGCTATTGATATTTTGAATTTCTGAGTATCACCTAACAGGCTGTTGCGGACATAATTCGTACCACCTTGGGTCCCCGCTCCATGTTGAAGATGCTTCTTGATGCTAGTGGAGGTAACATTTTTACTTCTATTTCGGAACCAGATGCTACTCAGAAATGATAGTTTCGTTTAAAAATAGTTCAATTTATTTTATTTTTTAACTTAAAAATAAATAAATAAACGCCTCTGTTTTGAAAGATTTTTCAGATGGCGGGTTGCAAATGTCTCACATATTCCTAAACTTATTTCTACTCTGGTTAACAGGAATTGTAGTTACTAATGACGGGAATGCTATTCTTCGTGAGCTTGATCTTGCACACCCAGCAGCTAAGGCATTATTTTACTCTTTTTGTTTGACTCATTAAATCGTGCTTACTATGTTTCTGTGCAAGTCTATTGCCCTTGCTTTTGTAGTTGCAACTTACCTTGTTTTTTCTTTATATCCACCTTTAATTTTGTTTGGCATTCTAATCTTTATTGCCGTTTTGCTTTTTCTTTTAAAATGTTATGTTTGTGGATGGGTGACAGTCAATGATTGAATTAAGCCGCACACAAGATGAAGAAGTAGGGGATGGAACAACTTCTGTCATAGTCCTTGGTAAGATTTAATGGATATTTATGCCACAATGTGACCTTCTGTTCTTCCTCTGGATAGATCATTAAATTATATCTCTTCATCGATCCCAGTTTGATGTAAAATAATAAGTGATTGTTTCAGCTGAAGTGCAGCTTTACCTTTTATCATGTGTATTTTTAACGAGGTTGACTTGTTTTGATGATTCATCCTTCTGTATCCTAGTTGGTGTTACCTTGTTATTTGTGTATTTATATTGCAAAATGTTAATATGATTTTTTTGTTGCTTATTTGAACAAACCTGTAGCTGGTGAGATGCTTCATGTTGCCGAAGATTTCATTGACAAGAATTATCACCCCACAGTTATCTGCCGAGGTAATGCTGATAGTGCCTTTAGACAGTTTATAACCTTGCTTTTGATGACTTTGGAGCCTGCAAGTTTTTTCTAATTTTTTTTATTTTTTATTTTGGCTTGCAGCCTACAATAAGGCTTTGGAAGATGCCATCTCTGTGCTTGATAAAATTGCAATGCCCATTGATGTTAAGGATCGTAAGTTCTCTTGAATGCTTGATCTTCTTCACTTTAACTTTTTACAATTTAATCCATATGTAATTTGGCAAGTGTGTTTTAGTGAAGTTGAATTGAGTCTTGTATACAATAGTTTGATGATGAACAAGTGGAATTATGGATGACCAACTTGTTAGATTTTATACTTGTGAACATATATTTATGTATGCATTAAGAATTCATTATGTAGAAGATGTAATATTGATTTAATAAGGCCATCAAAATGTATTTAAAAAGTTGGCACATTTTTGTGATGTGAAGTCATCTATCTATATGGCAGGTACAACAATGTTGGGGCTGGTTAAGAGCTGCATTGGCACAAAGTTTACCAGTCAATTTGGGGATTTAATCGCTGTAAGTATCTGCTTTCAGAGTATGTGTAGTGTCAGTGGGGTTGGACTTATTTCCTTTTCTGATCTCCTACTATTTCTTATTAACTGATTAGTGGAGTTGTAGAATAATCTGACTTCGATTGAAGACTTTAGAATATGTGGATCTTTTAATTATATTCCATGGTCTGCATTTAGGCTGAATAAGGGGTGGTGGCAGCTTACAGGGGCCATGGTCCTTACCTTTCCTTGCCTTTCATCACTTCTGCTTGCATGCCATAATTCTTGGCATTTTTTTAAATTAGTTTGAATAAAATTTAATGTCAGGGATGCTGCTAGAAATTGCCAATAATTTTTCTACTTCCTCAGAAAGCTGAAAAGACTTTGGTTAGATTCAAGTTGGCACTATAACTTATCAGAAATATCACATATTTCCTATGCTTGAATAGAACAACTTGCTGGTTTCTTTGTTGTTGCTCTTTGTAGTTTCCAGATACGGTTCAGTTGTATGTTAGTTCCACTTGCATATGCAGATGCACAAATTTTCCAGCTATATTGTTCTACTTTAGTACTTGCAAAATCTTGCATGACCTAAATTAGAGAGCAAGAAATGTTATACCATTTGTCTTGAACTCCCTCTATAATATTCACTGGTAGCTAATCTTACATTTTCATGTTTTTGTATCTTTGTTTAACAACAAGGATTTAGCAATTGATGCAACAACAACAGTTGGTGTTGATCTTGGCCAAGGGCTGAGAGAAGTGGATATTAAGAAGTACATCAAAGTTGAGAAGGTCCCTGGTGGTGAGTTGGAAGATTCTAAGGTTCTTAAAGGAGTTATGTTCAACAAAGATGTTGTTGCCCCTGGAAAAATGAGAAGAAAGATTGTCAACCCTCGTATTATACTTCTTGATTCTCCCCTTGAGTACAAAAAGGGAGAGAACCAGACAAATGCTGAGTTGGTTAAGGAAGAAGACTGGGGAGTCCTCTTGAAAATAGAAGAGGAATATATTGAAAGCCTTTGCATGCAGATACTGAAATTTAAACCGGACTTGGTAATTACTGAAAAGGGGCTCAGTGATCTAGCTTGCCATTATCTGAGCAAGGCAGGTGTAAGTGCAATCAGAAGATTGAGGAAGACAGACAATAACAGAATTGCCAAGGCATGTGGTGCTGTTATTGTGAACAGACCAGATGAATTGCAGGAGTCTGATGTTGGTACTGGAGCTGGCCTATTTGAGGTTAAGAAAATTGGAGATGAGTTCTTTGCCTTCATTGTAGATTGCAGGGAACCAAAAGCTTGTACTGTCCTTTTAAGAGGTGCCAGTAAGGATCTCCTGAACGAAGTGGAAAGAAATCTGCAGGTATGAGTTGTCTGATTTTCACATTATGCTTTCTGGAGAACATCTTTTTCTGAAGGTCGGTGCTATTTCAGGATGCTATGTCTGTGGCTAGAAATATAATCAAGAATCCAAAACTTGTTCCTGGTGGTGGGGCTACAGAGTTAACAGTATCAGCCACTTTGAAGCAGAAGAGTTCATCTGTTGAAGGAGTTGAAAAGGTAAACAGTTTATTTTGTGCTTCACTTTGGTCACTTGTCAGTAAATTTTGCCTTCTGAACAGTTTCCTTTGTAAATACAGCTTTTCTCTTAAGTTACCTAAACAGTTTACTTTGTAAATAGAGCTTTTATCTAAGTTACCTTAAGCATAATAGGTGAACTTAGGAAGGTGTGGTTTCATGCGATCTTTTTTATTGCTGTATATTAATCTTATGATAATGATCAATTGTGGAACAGTGGCCTTATGAAGCTGCTGCAATTGCTTTTGAGGCTATACCACGAACCTTGGCACAGAATTGTGGGGTTAATGTGATACGGACCATGACTGCCCTGCAAGGAAAGGTATGAACCTTGTGGAGTGTGGTTGTGTATTATTTATTTAACTTTTTTCTATTTCCCAAAGCTCTACTTTAAATCTGATTTTTCTGTATCTTTTCTGGAGTTAAACTGATATTTTTTATTTTGGAACTATTTTCTATGTGGTGCTTTTATTTCTTGTGTGCTAGGGTTGCGTCCCCTTTGGAATTTCGTAATAAAATTTATTGTTAATTAAAGAGCATGTACATTAATCCCTCTTTCGTCTTGCTTTCAACTATTGATGTAGCATGCAAATGGTGAAAATGCCTGGATCGGCATAGATGGAAACACTGGTGCAATTACTGACATGAAAGAGCAAAAGGTATGATCATACTGTTATCTCATTCTCTCTTCTTGTCGTGAAAAGTTCCTAATTTTTTCTTTATCTTTAAACAATAATAAATGTAAGAATAGCACTATATCTACAACCAAATTTTACAATTGAACCCATGTAACTTGAGGTGTCACAAATTCAATGAGTAAAAGTAAAAAATAAAGTAAAGATTTTTTAATAAATGAAAATGGTAACAAGTTGTTCAATGACTTTCTGTCACATTTGATTCAATTTGTCGAGTTGTAGAAGTTGGTTGTAGACGATGAATTATTTTAAATGTAATGATGTATCTTTTACCTAGTAACAAAGGGTTTGAAGCAATATTTACTCTTGAATGGTGTGGGATATTAGTACCTCCAACACATTTTAAAATGTAAATTTTGTCCTATTTATCCCTCATATTTTTAGGTGGGTACCAAGACAGAATTCCAGTTTTGATAACTAGGAAGTAAGTTGATGAGTTTTTTTCTCAGATCTGGGATGCCTACAATGTGAAAGCACAAACCTTCAAGACGGCAATTGAAGCTGCTTGCATGCTTCTAAGGATTGACGACATTGTAAGTGGAATTAAGAAAAAACAGGCCCCTGGAGCAGGCCAACCATCAAAACCCAAGATTGAGACAGAAGCAGATGCAGACGGTGAGCAAATACTTCCTGACTGAACATGTGGACACTTTGGCCGACTCTGTGATTAATTTGACCACATTGTGGTATATTTTACCGTGGGCTGTCCAAGGAATTTGTTGAGCTTTTGTTTGAGTAGATCGTTTTCCTTTCCAAAATTTTGGGGCCTTGGCATGGTTGCTGCTGTATTTTTTAGCGATTGCAAACTGTTGATTATTCCCAGTGTTGAAACAGATAGACAGAAGCCTGTTATATTTTGTCTTTTGTTTGAAACTTTCAGATAAGTTTTTATCAAGTGCCATAATTTAGTGTTATGTAACGTCTCAGTTTCTGTTGCTTTTATATCTACTGCTTGTCGTGGTGTCCATGTTGGCAGATAGAAAATCCTCTTAACACATTTTAAATGTGTGAAGGATTGTCTGACACGTCAAACCATTATTTTTCCTCTATAATTATAATTATTAGGTAGCTGCTGGCGTACAGAAAGGGCGCCTATCATGCTTTTGGCTCATCTTCTTCCCATCTCATATTTTCTGTCCCTTCATTCCCGCCCAGTATCTAGGCACCTGCCAAGTAAATAGTAGATAATAGAGTCCTGAAGCAAGGGAATTCTCGAACGAAAACGAAAATGATGCCGGGTTGGTCAATTGTTTAGGTAGGAGATGAGGGATCAAAGAGAAGTTAATGATAATTATAAAGGGTGACGTTCTTTGAATGAGTAAGATACGTTTTGGATTTAAGTTTTCCTCTCCGCCGTGTGTGTGTTTGACCTATCTAACTTTAAAAATTTGATCTAAAATTTTGATATTATTTAATAGATTTTCATTCTTTATAATTGATGATAGGAAAAGTTATTTCTTAACAAGAAGAAAATATATTTTATTTTATTTTTTATCGATTATAATAAATAAAAATTATAGAAAAATATTTAAAATAAAAAATAAAAAATTAAATAATAATAATTCATTTATATATGTATAAAATTTCAAGTTAAGGCTGGCAATTGGGCATATTATTGCATCTCACCCGATTTGACCTGTAAATAAAACAAAGTAGTCCGTCTATCCGTGTTTGCTCTCAGTTTCTCCTCCACATGTTTGCTTATGAAACATCAAAGTATGGAACTGGGACAGGCCTTACCTGTTTCCAAAGCTGTGATCAGGGATTTAACAAGCTCACTGAAATAATACATTATATAAAAATTGAATTTTTTAAAATTTTTAGTAATTTTTATATAAATTTTAAAATTAATTTATTGTTATATCAATTACAAGAATGTATGATCATCTTATGAAAGACTTTGTTGATAGAAAAACAAAAATAATAAGTTACAATAAAATAAAATAAAATAAATATATCACATTATTTATATACTCATCATTATCCAACCAAAAGTCTTTTCAAAGCAAGTTATGATAACAGTAAACTGGGACCTTCATTTTTTAAAGCTGTAACATTTAGAGCCCTCCAAAAGGCAAAAGTACGAATATGTGGATGATTGGTTGCAAATAATTCTCCTGAGCGAAGCCAATTACCCCAGTTTATAAAC
>JANLJB010029499.1:288-12053 GCA_026212285.1 Bursera cuneata
ACCCCCCTAAGTTTCATATGTATTCATGCGATCCAAATATTTGCCAAAATATTTGTCATGTTGCCTCACATACCACCTCTTGCTTTCCAGATGTAATTTCTCGGTGGGGTGTGCTTTTCAAATTTAATTTTGAAAGAGATATAGGCAAAATAACTAGTAGATCTGGAACACTAAAGATTAGATTAACCCAGTTGAGAAACTTATTGGTAACATTCTAAAATGGCAAAACAAGGTCGTAGATCGTTAACTTTGGTATGAGAATACAAGCTTGATCATGACTGAGGTTACTCCAATCTTCCAGAATCGCATATAACAACTAACTTTTCTGGACATCACTGTTACGGCATTTAAGTTTGAAGTCGATATTAGACACCCTGTAATGATAAGGATTCAACTAACTAAACCTGTAATATGTGCCCCGTTGATGAAAAAAGATTTTGTGTGGTTTTTCGTCTAAGGAGCATTAATGAACGAATAGAAAATATAGTTTTCTGTCACATGGCTAGATCGTTCTTAAGCTTCACAAATGACATCTATGATAAGAGTGTGGGCAGGCATTGTAGTTTCTTCATATTTCGAGCTCTTTGGGGTCCACATAAGAGCTCGAAAAGCATAAAGGTGCTAGCTCTCTCAAGTGAACAAACCAGCAAACGCGGCTAATAACGAGGTTGTCAGCTTAATTGCTTTGAAAAAGAAATCTAAGAGCATAAGCATAGCACGTACTTCTCCTCAGCACCATACGTTACCCATCAACCTTATAAGTTTAAATTCCAAAAGAAAGTTAATAAGCCGAGTAGTTAGTTAGCCACCTAATTAGCTTTTACATTTATTGGCGGAATGGACTGCCTTTCGTCCACGAGCTGTACATGAGAGACTTGCCTTTGTTGCTCGGCTTATTTCCACTTTCATTATCTCACCCGCTGTTTTTTGCGCCTCTGCCTGTGCGTGTTTTTCCAACAGAGTCAATCTGTAGTTCGCAATGGAAGGAGTTGAGCTAGAGTCCACTGTTTGTAATGGCCATAAGTTGGATGCTGAAGAGTGCAAGCAAACGAATTCCAGCAAAAAAGCTAGTGTGTCATTTTTTGGTCTATTTGCTGCTGCTGATAAACTTGACTATTTGTTGATGTTCTTAGGAAGTCTAGGGGCGTGTATCCATGGCGCTGCTCTTCCGGTATTCTTTGTTTTATTTGGTCGTATGATTGATTCTTTGGGACATCTTTCTTCAGATCCCCACAAATTGTCTTCTCGAGTCTCTGAGGTAAAATGCAAGCATAAGAGGCTGTATTTGGCATTAATCTTTTTATTTTATTTCTTGTTTCTAAGATGGTTACAAGGAACTGTTCGCTAAGATTTTCATTTTATTATATGTCAGGACTTGTATCGGTTGTACAAAAATTTATTGCATTTTGTTTGTTTTCACGGTGTTGATTTGGTAAAGACCCATCATGGAATATACCTAAAATTTTCCATTTCAAAGTACAAAAGGTTCTTCATATTTGTCACTAAAGTTGTACAAGAGAGGTCAATGCAGCGTTAAAATCCTATATATATCAAGGAAGCATTTATGTCAAGTATAAACAGTTGTTTTTGGTAATACAAATGTTCTGGGAGGGTCACACCATTCAGTATTGCCCAAATTTTATGTTGCCTGATTCTACCAACGCCTAAATTTTCATGTGAATCTCTTCTTCTTTATGATTAGCAATGCTGGTTAAATACTTCTTATATGTAACATACTTTGACATTGTCATTCATTGCAGCACGCTCTGTACTTGGTGTATCTTGGACTCGTTGTTTTGGCATCGGCATGGATAGGTACATTTTCTGATTTCACCTTATCTGGCTGGCATATTTTTCTCTTTCATGGCAGCTGCTTTTATTTTCTCACATACTTGAAAGGATCATTCAAGGTGTTGCATGCTGGATGCAAACTGGGGAGAGGCAGACAGCTCGCTTGCGTCTCAAGTATCTGCAGTCAGTTTTAAGAAAGGATATGAACTTTTTCGACACAGAAGCCAGAGATTCTAATATCATTTATCACATTTCAAGTGATGCAGTACTGGTGCAAGATGCCATAGGTGACAAGGTACAACAGCAAAAAAGGGGCTAGGCTTGTTAGTATGTTAACAAAAACTTGACTAGGCTACTTAATTATGTCCTCATATATCTTAATGCAGACAGGCCATTCTATGCGCTACCTATCTCAGTTCTTTGTTGGATTTGCCATAGGATTCACATCGGTATGGCAGCTTACACTTCTCACATTGGCTGTGGTTCCGTTGATAGCTTTCGCTGGGGGGGCTTATACTATAACAATGTCCACCTTGTCAGAGAAAGGTGAGGCTGCTTATGCCAAAGCTGGGAAAATTGCAGAAGAGGTAATCTAACTTTCCTCCTTAACGGTATTCAAAAATATATATCGTCCTGCATTGATTTGTAAATTTGCTGCTCTGTACTTGCGTATAACAGAAGTTTATGACTTGTCTATTGCCGCTGATGTGTACAAAAAAGGAGGCGCCAATGTTTATGTAATTTTAGCATCAAATTATGACGTGCTTTGAGCTTTACCATTCAGACAAGTACATGTTAAATTGATTTGATACTATTATCTAATCATATCATGATGGTCGTATTTTTTCTTGTTTTCTTGCCCTTTGCATGGTTCAGGTTATTTCGCAAGTTCGTACAGTATACTCATTTGTGGGAGAGGAAAAAGCAGTAAAATCATATTCTGAGTCACTTAAAAACGCCCTTAAATTAGGGAAAAAGAGTGGATTCGCGAAAGGGGTCGGGGTTGGCTTTACTTATGGGCTATTATTTTGTGCCTGGGCATTGCTTCTTTGGTATGCCAGCATACTTGTCAGGCATGGCCACACAAATGGAGGGAAAGCATTCACCACGATTATCAATGTCATCTTTAGTGGATTGTAAGTCAACTTCAAATGCTATAACAGCTTCTTGTGAATATTATCACTGGTTAATCATTTTTTTCTGATAAGAAACAGGATTCTTCTTTCTGTAGTGCTCTCGGTCAAGCTGCTCCTAACCTTGCTGCCATTGCTAAAGGCCAGGCAGCTGCTGCCAGTATCATCAGTATGATTAAAACAGATTCCAGCTTTTCTGAAAGGTCAGATGATGGGATTATGCTGCCAAAACTGGCAGGGCAGATTGAATTTTGTGGAGTCTGTTTTGCTTATCCCTCACGAACCCATCTGGTCTTCCAAAATTTGAGCTTTTCCTTGAGTGCTGGGAAAACCTATGCATTTGTTGGTCCAAGTGGATCCGGAAAGAGCACTATCATATCCATGGTTCAACGCTTATATGAACCCACTTCAGGTATTAGCTCAAACAATGGTATTTAATTACTGGCTTTGACAGTTGAGTTTTACTGATTAATGGAAAAACTATTTGAGTATGCATGACATTTGCGACAATTTTCATTAGGTAAGATATTGTTGGATGGACATGATCTTAAGAGCCTTCGACTAAAATGGCTAAGAGAACAGATGGGATTGGTTAGTCAAGAACCTGCATTATTTGCCACAACAATAGCTAGCAATATTATGCTTGGCAAGGAAGATGCAGACTTGAATCAGGTTATAGAAGCTGCCAAATCTGCTAATGCGCATTCATTTATTCGAGAAATGCCTGATGGTTATAATACACAGGTGCGTAATATTCTAAGCCAACTATCCTGCACAGGAAACTTTATTAATAATCACATCAGTAAGTCAACTTTCAATTTGCTTCAAATTCCTAGTTGTTATATTCTGCTTTAAAACGTGAAAAATTTACCACTTACATTGATAAGTCTGTCTGATGAACATGATGTTTACAAACTAAATTTAGAGCACAAGCTTATTTATGTATCTCACAGCAATTACCATTTTTTTTTTTTTTTTGCTTTGTTGAATTTAGGTTGGAGAGGGAGGAACTCAACTTTCTGGAGGGCAGAAACAAAGAATTGCTATTGCAAGAGCAGTGTTAAGAAATCCAAAGATATTACTTCTAGATGAAGCCACCAGCGCTCTTGATGCAGAATCAGAACTCGTTGTTCAGATGGCACTAGAAAAGATTATGTCAAATCGCACTACAATCGTTGTTGCACACCGGTTATCCACTATTCGAGATGCGGATACAATTATGGTCTTGAAGAATGGTCAAGTTGTCGAGAGTGGGACTCATTTGGAGTTAATATCCAAGGGAGGCGAGTACGCAACTTTGGTGAACTTGCAATTATCAGAAGACACTACAAATTCAAGCTCCTTATATCACTCTGATTCCTCTAGGCATTCTAGCTTCCGTGAAATTCCTAACGGTCAGAGTCATCAAGTAGATTTTAAGTCAATTACAAGTGATCAGACCTTGTCCCCCCAAAACTTTGCTCCAACCCCATCAATTTGGGAACTTCTGAAATTGAATGCGCCGGAGTGGCCTTATGGAGTGCTCGGGTCAGTTGGTGCAATACTGGCTGGGATGGAAGCTCCTCTCTTTGCCCTTGGAATCACGCATATCTTGACTGCATTTTACTCTCCAGATGATTCTCAAATCAAACGAGATGTTGAAAGGATAGCTCTTATCTTCGTTGGGGTGGCTATTGTTACCGTTCCTATATATCTGTTGCAACATTACTTCTATACATTGATGGGAGAGCATCTCACTACTCGTGTTCGATTATCAATGTTTTCAGGTTAATTCTCTCCCTTTTAAATAGAAAAATGTCGAATGTGTATACTTCATCCATTCTCTAATTAAAAAATAATATGAAAATCTTCCTTTTATCAACTGCAGCTATGCTTTCCAATGAGGTTGGATGGTTTGATTTGGACGAGAATAATACAGGCTCATTGACTTCAACTTTAGCAGCAGATGCAACCTTGGTACGAAGTGCTCTTGCTGACCGTCTATCAACAATTGTTCAGAACTTGTCGCTGACCTTGACTGCATTTGTTATTGCCTTTATATTAAGTTGGCGCATAGCAGCTGTTGTCATAGCTTCCTTGCCCCTTCTTATTGGAGCTGCCATCACTGAAGTAAGTTATAGAAATCAACCCCAGTAAAAATTGGATGAACTAGTAATGCTTGCCCTGTGGAAGTATTGTTTTTATGTTTCACTTTGTTATCTTTACAGCAACTATTTCTTAAAGGCTTTGGAGGAGATTATAACTGTGCCTACTCTAGAGCAACTACTGTGGCACGTGAAGCAATTGCCAACATACGAACCGTTGCTGCATATGGCATTGAAGAGAGAATCTCATTCCAGTTTGCCTCTGAACTCAACCGACCCAACAAGCAAGCTCTTTTGCGCGGCCATATATCAGGTTTTGGCTATGGTCTATCGCAGTTCTTTGCATTCTGTTCCTATGCACTCGGTCTTTGGTATGCATCAGTTCTTATCAAGAAAAAAGAATCCAACTTCGGAGACATCATGAACTCGTTCATGGTCTTGATAATCACAGCATTGTCAATAGCTGAAACCCTTGCACTCACACCTGACATTGTAAAGGGATCACAAGCACTTGGATCAGTTTTTAGCATTCTCTACAGAAATACTGCTATACAGCCTGACGATCCCACATCAAAGTTGGTAACTGGTATCCAAGGAAACATAGAGTTCAGATATGTGAGTTTCAGGTATCCTGCAAGGCCTGATATCACAATTTTTGAAAATTTATGCTTAAAAGTTTCAGCAGGTAAGAGTCTTGCTGTGGTTGGCCAAAGTGGGTCTGGGAAGAGTACTGTGATTGCCTTGGTCATGAGATTCTATGATCCCATCTCCGGAACAGTTTTGATAGATGGTTGTGATATTAAAACCTTAAACCTGAGATCTTTAAGGCGAAAAATCGGATTAGTTCAGCAAGAGCCAGCATTGTTCTCAACAACTATTTATGAAAACATCAAGTATGGAAACGAAGAAGCATCCGAAATTGAAATAATCGAAGCAAGCAAAGCAGCAAATGCTCACGGATTCATCAGTAGATTGCCTCAAGGATATCAGACTCAAGTTGGTGATAGAGGGGGTCAGTTATCAGGAGGACAGAAGCAAAGAGTGGCAATTGCAAGAGCAATACTGAAAGATCCATCCATTCTTCTTTTAGATGAAGCCACAAGTGCATTGGACACAACATCTGAGAAGTTGGTCCAAGAGGCTCTTGACAAGCTGATGGAAGGGCGAACCACAATAATGGTAGCACACAGGTTGTCAACAATCCGTGGTGCACATAGTATTGCCGTGCTGCAACAGGGGAGAGTTGTTGAAATTGGCCGCCATGAACGGCTTATCAAGAAACCCAATGGCATCTATAAGCAATTAGTCAGACTACAACATGCAGAAGAAGTTGAGTAATTGCCTTACATAAAAATGGAGAATTGAATAATAAGTTACAAAGATTTACAAAATTTTACATTGTCGCCTATAAACAAAAGTGATCATATATATATGTAAGAGTTTGTTTCCGGGTATCTTAATGTAATATTATTATACAGACTTGCATAGAAGACCAAGAAGAATTTGGCAATCAAATGACTTTCAATAATCATTCTAGCTTTTAGCTTCTGCAAGAAATTACTAATACTGAAGATTAGAAATTACTGAAAAAGCTGATGTTTAACTTCAATATATTCTCACAACCACCCAAGTGTCAAAATTTTCGAACCCTGCAATTGTGAGATATTTCGTAGTAATTTATATATTGAATGAGTAATGCTTAAAATTTTTGCGAATTATCTATCCATTATCTTTTTTACTTTTAGCGATTTCAATCTCATCATCACCACAAAAAGTTCTGTCCCATAACAAACTTCTTTTCACTCTGGATTCAATTCTGTAATAGAAGTTATAGTTAGTGATTACCAGTTGATTCTCATTTATTTAGAAGATGAGTAGTTTTTGAACGCGAGAATCACAGTTGTAGACAATAGGATTCGAGTGCTATGAATAGAGGAGAAGACAATGGACATTTTGAAAGGGAGATATATTAGAGGGTGTTGAAATCAGTTATGTTGGATTATCAAAGAAGACTGCGAGAGAAATGGGAACAGTTCAAGAGTCGAAAAGGAGTTGAAAATGAATATGATTCTTCTAATTAAAAGATTTATTGTGGCAGATGACAAGATGACAAGCCACTTTAGTAACCGTGATAGGGGAGAAGTATTTAGGAGATGTATCTCAAGGGCAATCAAACTTAAAAGTGAATTTAACATCTGTTAAAAGAATATATCTTTATCTCAATATAATGACTAAAATATCCTCCAGTTTATAATTGATTGAAAAAAATAACAAAATAAAATAAATGATAAAAATACAGATTTAACAAATTTTAAAAAGTTATTTTTAATTAATTGTATATGATAAAAAGAAAATGAATTAAACTAATTAAAAAATTAAAAAATTGTCAACATGAAACTAAAAATTGAAAAATAAATAAAAATCTCAAAATAAAGAGAAAATAAAATAAAATAAATATTGAAAACAATCAATAAATAAAATAAAAAATAAAGTTAACCATAGTTAGCTTAAATTTAATGAAGCGACAATAATTTAGATAATTACTTACATATTGAAGTCAATGAATATAAGTATTTCATGGACAATAGACATAAAACATTAGATTTTAGTTATAAGTTTTATTTTATTTTTTAGTTTTTAATATGCAGTTTATCTTTATTTTTCTCTTTATTTTGAGAATTTTTTATTTTTCAGTTTTTAATTTCATGTTGACAATTCTTTTTTTAATTTTCAGTTTTATTTTAATTAGTTTAATTAATTATAATTTTATCACATACAATTAATTAGAAAATAATTTTATTTAAATTTATTAGAAATTTATTTTTATCATTAATTTTATTTTTAAATAATTTTATTCAATTAGTTATGTAATGGAGGGCATTTTAGTCATTATGTTGAGATAAAATAATATTCATTAATTGTTATTAACATGAGGGATAAACTTGTCAATTTAACTTTGACTGTCCTTGGCTAGTGATATACTAAACCTAAGGGATGTTTAGGGACTTTTCCTGGTATAACAATTCTCGAACAAGTAAACTAGACATAATATCCTGAATGTGTAAAATACGTGTCATTATAAAAGTGTTATAATTAAGAAGAATCAAATCAAGATAGTGGGGGAATTTCTCTGACCTCCAGGTAGATTTTCAGAAATATTTATCACCCAGCTTTTATAAAGTAACCATAAACCCCCAAAATTTAACGGGCGTAAAAAACAGACTTACTGTCATTGACAAAATACCATTTTACCCTTTTTTCTAATTATTTTTTTTTTCACTTTCTTCTTCTTCGGCCGGTTCGACCCTTTCTTCACTTTTGCTTTACTCTTCTTCTTTTCTTCTTCTGCCTCCATTGTCTGGAAAACCTAGACAAAAAAAATATAGTTGGCGTGAAGACATGAGCGCCGATTATGTCATCGAGGTTTGAGACAATGGAAATCGGGGGCTCTCTCTCTTCGTCCTTGTCGCTAATTCTCACTGCAAATTCTCTTCACAGTCTGTGAGTTTTTGTTCTTACCTTTTTTTTTCCTTTTGAAATGATTTCTTTTTATTTCAATTTTGATTTTGGTAGTTTATTTGATATTTGATTAATCGTTTTAGAATTGAATGCATCTGCAAAGCCCTAGATCTTGCTCTTTCAATTTTGAAGAGAGTGACGGAGAGAGAGATTGGTAGTGGACTGGAAGTTGGTAGTGATAACCGTGGCATTTGGTGCCCACGTGTAAAGTTGGTGGAAATTACCTTTTAACTCAATTTTTAAATATTAATTTATATTATAAGATTTCATATCATCTGAGTGTGTAGTTGTGTGCATTCTATGACATTTTAAATTTTTAATCCTTGTTAACAGGAAAAAAAGATCATCTAATTTTAGTAGAAGTTATCGTCATTGATTTAACCAGAGCTTCTTATCCGAAGTTTTGATACATAAAGGATGTTGAAAATCAGCAGCCTACATCTGTTCTGCATCTAGTTTACAAATTCAACCAGCGACTTGTCGCTATTTCTGATGGGAGATACAAGGTTTGAAGATTTCTTTCACTTGCAATGTTCTCTTCAGCATCTTGGTTAATTATCTTTGGCTGGATAGCTGGTCAAGACTACTGTTACAGGAGATGACCTCAGCTTGCTTCTGGGTCTTTGAACTGTAACTCTCTTCCTCCAGTGCCTTCAATTTGTTCTTGATTGCAGCTATTTTAGCACTCCTGCTTATGTGTGCTGAAGCAGTACCAGCAAGGCCCGTTTTGTTAGGCTCACCTCCTGCTTTCGTAGAATTTTGTGTTGATTTTTCGAAGTACTTCTTACTGTCCAGACGAACAACCAGAGGGTGGCCGCGAGCTAGCCTCCCGTGCATCTTCTGTTTGGCCAATTGAGCTTCCTGCATCTCACTTTAAATGTGGAAATCAGGAATTGCTCAGAAACAAAGCGAGAACATGCAGACAACTTACTTCTTTGGTGCGAAACTGGATAAAAGCAAAGCCTTGTGGCTCTCCACGCTTCCGCCCACGAGTATGCCTGGATAAAAGCAGAATGGGAATCATGGATTTGGTTTGGTATTTGGTTCGGACTCGGATTTCTTCGGAGATTTGGGGGAGAATTCTCTGGAATTAAATGTAAACGTGAATGCCAATGGCGAAGCAAAGATTGCATATGGAAATGATGAGAGTAAGGCGGATGGTTTTGTAAATAATTCATTTAATCATGATGACATAATCGGCGCTCTTGTCTTCCAACTATATTTTTTTCGTTTAGGTTTTTCAGACAATGGAGGCAGAAGAAGAAGGGTAAAGCAAAAGTGAAGAAAGGGTCGAACCGGCCGAAGAAGAAGAGAGAGAAACAAAAAAAAATTAATTAGAAGAAAGGGTAAAAGTGGTATTTTTGTAATTAAAGTAAATCTATTTTTATCGTCTGTTAAATTTTGGGGGTTAGTATTAGTTTAAAAAAAGATGGGTGGTAAGTGTTGTCTGAAAATCTACCTGGGGGTCAGAGAAATTTCCCGAAAATAATGTAAATTTGGCGGGACCACATTTTTTCACCTTCAGGCTTAGTGGATTTGCTTTGGGCCTTAAAACTTACGGATCAAGTTGGTCCAGCCCAAGGCTCAAGTCCCCAATCTGTGATTGCTGCTTGCTTAGGGTTTAATATAATGTTCTAGGGTTTATGCTAATTTCAGTTCTAGAGCAGCGTCTCCATAGCTCCGGAAAACAAGGTAAGTTTACAAAATTCTTTAATGTTAGACTCATATGAGATGATATTAATTAGTGATTCGAAGTTTCGTTGCAGTGGGCTTTGCTCGACTCTTTATCTCTTATTGGTTTGTTGATATAGTTACATGGTTTCCTCTGCTTTTGGTTTTTAATTTTCGTTTTCATGAACATAGAGTTCGAATGAATTAATAAACAATGTGATGATTATTTCGGTTTCTTTTGCTCTACTTTGTGCAGAATTTTTCGGTCAACCATTCACCAAAAGGCACATCCCATGGCACGTTCTCAAGGACATGATTTCATGTTCTGCAAATTCTGTGGGACAATGCTAACGATGGGACCGAAGTATGTTTCGTGTCCTTTGTGCAAGTTTAAGAGAGACGTTAAAGGTATACCCATTGAACTTCCAAGTACTTCAAGTGGAGTGTTATTATTATTATTTTTTGTTTTTTGTTTTTCCTCTTTTGTCATTTAAACCCCCAAAAATATAAATTACGTAAAAAAATGTTTTATTTGTGGAAGGAAGCGTTTCCGCTTATTCCAAAACTGTTTCTCCTGTATTTTTTTGTGTGACAAAAACCATATTGATGATGAGTGATGAGGTCCTTACTCTTTGGTCCAAACCCCAAGCAGACTAATAATTCCCGTCGCCGAATAGTAAATGAGAAATTATGAACTATGCTATAGAATTGTTCTGGTGGGCTGGATGCTTTGACTATGATAGTTATTTGTCATACATTTTAAATTATGAAAAGTTTTTTTAGCTGATCCCATTTAATTATATATGTTTTGTTATGAGCTATTTAAAAGTATAGCTCGACTACTTTACCTTTGTAAGTGATCAAATCCCAATATCTATGTAACTCTTCTTCGAAGTTGTATACTGGAACTCTTGTTTGCAGTTTGCATATGTGTTCCTCTCATTTTGGTGTCATACTTCCAAAACATTGTATCTTTTTTATTCATGAATGATTTTAATTCTATGTTATCTCAATTTAATTGGCATGAAAATCTCTCAATAGATTAATTTTTCCTTTCCTTTAAATGATTTTTTGCATTGCTAAACTGACTATCATTGTCACAGAGGTTGCTGGCATTGAAATAAGTTACACAATTACTGCTGAGGTATGTGTGACACATTTGCTGATACTTCTGTCCTCAAATTATTGTAGTTTTTGGGACAGTTACTATGGATGGTTGGAACTACAGTAGAGCACTAGTCATTCATTTAAAGTGAATGTTCATTTGTGATTAAATTGAAGTTCAAAAATCTGGGTTTTGGATGAATGGTATAATGTCAGGATTGTTAGGTGGGAAAAGCAGTAATACCCTACTAGAAATGTGGATAGATTCAAATGGAATACACAAAATGCTTGCAGTATTAATCTATTTCTGTGTCATAAAGAAATTTTGATTAAGAAGAGAGTTATTTGCGTTGGTACCAAGTAATTTAGGCTATCCATTTTATTCTTTCCCTTTTAAATCAGAACTAAGAGTAGCTTAATATCTTATGATAAGATATAAAGACATGTTATGTGCAAATTGTTG
>JANLJB010029500.1:0-14646 GCA_026212285.1 Bursera cuneata
TTGAAGAACATATAATGACTATTTATATCGGAACAAACGGTTATCTTGATTCATTAGAAATTGGACATGTGCATGAAGAGTTAAAACATCTAACTAATAGAAAATAAAATGAATATTAATCCTAGTACAAGGAGAAAATAGATTTGATTCACATTCCAATATTTGGTTAACCTATTTCATATTTGAGAATTGAGATTGTTGTTGGCAACATATTTTAGCGAAACACAAGTAATATTTCAAATGTGTCTTAGAAAACATATTACAAGTTTTATTTGGATGCTCAAAGGTAGATATATATTTTAATTGTTAAATAAAAAGCTATTTGAATGTGTTATTAATGGCAATCTCTTTGATTGAATCCGATTACATTAATCTCAATACATTCTGATCGAGAATTCTCAAATCATGCTTTATGGTGGAGACTTCTCAAATTGTCATAATTTGGATTTTAAATATGAGACATAAAAATTAATAAACAAATTAAGAACATTAATGAAGTAGAGAAGGTTCGGGTTGGGGCTTGGGCCGAGCCCAAACGTTAGCCTACGGCTATTATTGGCCCGCATATCCATAAACCAGATCCGACTTCATCTGAATTCACAGCCAAACACCTCCAAATGAAAAAACCCTAACCCTAATGCATTCAGTATAAAATGCTCTATCTTTAATCGGCTGCCACTCTAGGTTTTTCGAAGCAGCACTGTCCTTGTTCTCTCTCGCCACCTTCAACGATGGTACCGCCTCTCTCTGCCTCTCGATTGCTCTTTCTTTCACTACATGTTTGGTGGTGTGTTTGATTTGGGTTAACATTGATTGTAACCGCTGTGTAGGTGAACGTTCCCAAGACAAAGAAGACATACTGCAAGAGCAAGGAGTGCAGGAAACACACCTTGCATAAGGTTACACAGTACAAGAAGGGCAAGGACAGCCTTGCTGCCCAAGGTAAACGTCGTTATGACCGCAAGCAATCAGGTTATGGTGGTCAGACCAAGCCTGTCTTCCACAAGAAGGTAAATATATATATTTTTTAATTTTTAATTTTCAGTTCTGGAAAGAATAAAACACTGTAGTTTTTGCAAGTGTTATCTATATAGTTCATGGAGAGTGGAGGTCTAATCTTCACGATATTTGCTGCTTACTTCTGTTTAATAGGCCAAGACCACAAAGAAGATTGTGTTGAGGCTGCAATGCCAGGGTTGTAAGCATGTCTCTCAACACCCCATCAAGGTTAGTGTTCGAAATTTTTTTGCTTATATTGTTTATAACTTTGTATTTTTTTTTTTAATTTTCTTGAAGGGCTCATGTTGTTGTGGTTGGTTTTTTGTTTACAGAGGTGCAAGCACTTTGAGATTGGTGGAGACAAGAAGGGAAAGGGAACATCTCTCTTTTAATTTATCCGTAGTTTTGGTATTTTTGTTATTTTTTTTTGTTTTTTTCAATGGAACGAACTTTAGCCAGTATCTTAATACTTTCCTCAGTTTCTTTGTTGTTAGTTTGTCATGTTATTCTAAAACATTTTGTGGTGTTTGTTTGATAAACACTGCCTTATGATATCAGTTTAATTTTTGGGATTTTTTCGGCATAACTTGTTTAATTCAAGAGAATTATTATCAGATGATCTTTGCGATAAAGAATTTCTATTAGTTACTTTTATGTTTAATTTTGTTAACTTTTTTTGATAGTTAATGCTTGCTTCTATAGATAATATGAATTTTCTAGTTTTCTGGAATATGTTGGCCTTGAGCTACCTTCTCTGTTGCTCTTTCTTGTTGCCAATCTTAATTATTCCTGTCACCTTAGTCTGAATAATACTTGAGGTCAATCACGAGACCATTTTTTACAGGTTTTAATATTGTTATCAAGCTTTGGTTTATTAAAGTTTTCTTATTAGATCTCATTGGAAAGTTTCTCATAGTGATTTGGTTGTTGGCAAACTAATGCTATTTTGATTGAAAGGTCTTTTTTAGATTGCTTTAATTAGTCAAAAATCTTCTTGAAGAAAAGGGGGATGGTTTGTTAAAGAGTAATTAGAAATGGTTGATGCTGGTTAATATTCCTTTCTTTTGGATTTTTTTTTTCTCAAACTGATGCAGCCATAGAAAAATGTTGTTGCTAATATCTGTGTGAATCTTAAGTTCTGGCAATTTAAGGGGTGTTTTTTTGTAGGTTCTCATAAGACATTTGATCGTACTAGGTTTTTAAGATTGAGTCATCTTTAGTCTAGGGTTAAACAAGCTTTAACTAGAAGTATTTGTTTAGGGGTTATGTGGAGTTTTGTTTGCTGGGGAAGAGTTGGAATTATGCAACTACTGCACATTAGAGGCCTTGTTTGAAGTGCTTTTAGCATTATTTTGATGGATTAAAGGGAAGCTGAGATTATTTTCTTGCTCTTTTTAAGAGGGATTTTCTCTGTCTGGTTATTCTCTCTTGGTCCTTTTTCTTCTTATAACCCACAATTCTTCTAGTTCTTACCATCGAACAAATTCCTTGCAAACCAAATAAAATCAGAGTGATTATCTTTCTATCACCCTTCTTCCTTGTTCGTAATGTTGCTGTTCAAATCTACTGAACTCTGCCGTAGCAGCTATTTATGTGACAACCTACATTGATTGGAAATAAGAGGTGAAGGCTGGGTAAATGCCCTGTGAGCTCCTAAGCTGTCAGCATGTGTTTTTGGGGTAAAAAGTCCAGAAGCAAAACCGTAAAGAGTTTATGTCCTGATAATATCTTGGCGGTGGTGTTTTTGTTTACTTTAAAATTCTTCAAGTTTGTTGTCATTAGAAAAAACAAAAAAAGATTTTTTGAACCCAAATTAAATCTCGAAGCCTTAATCATTTCTTGACGTATTTACATTCTAGTTGCTCTGTTGTGATAATTTTCTTTCTTTCTTGCGTTTTTGTTTTCTTTAAAATATGTATATTTGTTTTCTGTACTACGATCAAACACATCCTTTCATTTGTTGTTTTGTTTTGGTTTTTTAGTTGCCTTTTGTTCCCTCATTTCTCTTATTGTTGATCAAACATTCATATCAAATCATTTATCTGTGCCGCGTTTTATTTTATTTTTTAGCTTTATATATAAGTTCCTCTTTAGGCTTTTTTTTTAGTCATTCATATTATCAGAATAATTTAGCTGTAAGGGGATGGTTTGCTTTTGATTCAAACTCGAAATTAAGCTTGGGCTTTTTCCGTATTTAGAATTTGACTGTTCTATGGAGCTCTCCCATATTGCTAGAGCATTTGGTTGTTGAATGCACAAAAGAAGAATTGCACCTTAGAAATGCTTCATCAGTTTCTTTTATAACCATGTTAAAAAGATACGATTGTTAAAGTTAATGATTCAAACAATATTTTATTTTATTTTATAATATCATGAAAAACTTACCATTTGAGAATTATAAAACAAATAATCATGACCATATTAGTAATGTAAATATCAAAAGAGGGAACGTTGAATAAACAGATTTACAATAAGAATGATAATAATAACAACAACAACAAAGAATTTTATGTTACTTTGTGATGATTTTGAGCAGCTTTCTAATCTTTCGGAAAAAAGAGGAGGGACCCTCATAACCTCCTATAATATAAAATAGTTGTACAAGTTATTGAAAATTGATACATAAAAGTGGTGAAAGGCCGTTTGATTTATGATTTGAGTAATAAGTTTATAGTTTTAGAATCTGTACTGATTTTGAGTTTTCTTAAGAACCCCAGCACGTACCCAGATGACCCAGTTCCATTCTAGTCTTCCAACGTACATTGATCACATCGATGAAGGCCTACTTTGCTACTTATTCCTATAACCACAAAACAAATAGTCTCATCAGCCAGAAACTGCTTGACGCTGTCCGGAATGGAGCATAAATGACCTACTTGAACAATCAAACATCAATTCCCTACACAACGAATTAACATCTCAGCTTTCTCGCTGCACCTGTAATTAAACTTAACGTCCAGCCCTGACAAACGGTGCCTTCGTAACGATGTCAGATATTATTATCGATCAACGCAGCATGATCAATTAGACTAACTTTAATTAAACTTAAAAACTTTGAATTTCCACTTCACATTTACCCAGTCTTTTTGACAGAAACTGAATTGGTCGCATTCGTAGTTTTAATTCCTATGTCAAGTATCTTTAACTAAAGAAAATGTTGCACAACTCTCTTGTAGTCGTTGATTTTTCGAGGTCTTTTTGGAGGTGGAGGGGGGAAAGGAGGGGGGAGAGAGTGAAGAAGGGAAGTGGAGGTGGAGATGATTGGACCCATGCATGCAACTAATAAAAATAGCCTAATGGATACTGCAATGATTATCGGGATCATCTACAATGAAAGGAACAAAATGATTGTTACAACTTGCAAACTGATATGCTCTTTTGTTCCCTTCACTGATAAGGTGACCATTTAATTCTAATTACCAACCGCTAAGAGGGTTTAGGGATGAGTCAATGAAACATAGTCACTTTTTTGTGCATAGTTTGTTGACTTCACTTATTTATTGTAAAAAGAAAAAAAAATTTGATGATCTAGGTAGTGCACATGTTATTATCGACAAAGAGTCAAACAAATAATGAATGCAATTTAACTAATTAGATTAATAATACTTCAATTATATTTTTTTCCATGATTCCGGGTCAGACTGCATTTACGTATGAAGCTACTAACTGATAAATGTATACCAACATTTATGTGCTTTCCATCTTCTCTCTGTAGTCACTACTGTGTGACCCAAACCCATACTCAACTGCTAATTCTGAGGCTGCATATGGGTGGGTATATTGTGAGAACAGACCTCTGTTTAGGAAAATTAGGAAGAGGAGTTCATATATTTGATAAATTTGTGTTGCTTTCAGTCCTCCATGTGCAAGCTGCTGCCTAAAACAAAGTCCTTAAACCAAACAATTGAATAAGAAATTAGAGGGGTTGAGGGGTTCCATTCCTGCTTCTTGTCGGTGCCCAAATACAAATTAATTTATCTAGGCGATTGTTAAGCAGTCAATTCATACAATTGTGTTATATTATATAGTCAGTTTGCATTCTTATTCAGAAATCACCCTACACTCACCGTGCCCCTTGGTCTTGTCTGTCGATATACAGTGTTTAAGGTGTCGGTAGTGACCGTTATTCATGCCTTTGGCTAATACAACGAGCCTTTTATATAGGCATTTAATGTGCCCAAGTGGAATTAATCTTTTTTTTTTTTGGGATTTATTGATTTTAACCTTAGTAATTTTATCATATAGTAGTCTCACGGCCACATTTAATGTGCCCTTAATGTTATGGGGTCCTTCTTGTGCTATTTATTGGTGGATTGGTAAAACATTGGAGTCCCACATTTTTTAGGTAAATAAATAGACAATATTTAGGGAGACAAAAGATTTACCTACTTTACATAATTCTGGAAAGAATGCTCATGGCGATGACTCTATTTACGATATTTTTATCTATTATTTTGAAGATTTATTAGTTATTATTAATTTGCAATAAACAAATATTTAAAAATCCAATCATTCATCGTAACGTTAATTATTTAACAACAAAATTCAAGTATTTTATTAATAAAATTCTAATATCACCTAGTTTTTTTTAATATTAATTTTATTTCTTAACAAGAAAAAATTTGATTCATAATACAATTATTGTTGTTAAAAAATTTTAAAATAATTTTTTTGATATAATATTCCTCAATTTTCAAACTTTTTGTATATATTATTTTGTAAATTTCACTAAATACGTTTTCATATTTCAAAATTACAAAAAGAATTGAAATTTCCTATTTATATCCACATGATCATATATTACATCACAAAGAAAAAAAAAAAAAAAAACCAACTGCTCTACCGGTAAAATATCCCTTTCAAACTACCTTTTAAACCTTTAAAGAACTCTTAACCAGAAGCTTAGCTACTCAGTAGATTCAGAGCCAGACACAGAGAGGGGTTGGAGGGGTCCATCATTACTAGTAGTAGACGATGACTTTTACTTCATTCTCCATATAACTTGCAACTTCGATGCTTACTATACCATGATTTTCACTCTTACCTCCTCCATTGTTGCTTCCTCTCGGAATCTGAGCCACATTGCCTGCGTTCACTTTGGTTCCTCTGTTCTTTTGTGAGTAGTCCTTGTGTCCATCTGTTTTGCTTGGTGTGTTCATACATCAATCATCAATATGTTTTGTTCAAGTTGCTCTTTCTTGGCTTCATGTGTCTTCATTGGTATGTTTTAATGGCATTGAGTTAATCTGGTTCCATTCTGACTTGTTTGATGCATTGAATCATCTTTTTGGAACGTGTTAGGTGTATCCTCTTTTAATCTATTTTGGAGGAGCATCCGATCGGTGATTTTTTTTTTCTTTGATGCTTAGTGGGTATAGTAATACAATGCCATTTTTGTAAAATGATCTTGTTTTGAATTTTTCTTAAGCACACTGATTATGAGAAGTGGGTTTTAGTACTTCTGGGGCCTGTGTTGGTCAGGTAATTTGAGAAAAATATCGAACTGAGATTGATCAGTTGCAGAGTGACATTTCGCGTTTCGATTTTCTGGCAGAATTATGCTGGTCTGCATGTGTTTTGAGCTCTGCTATTGTGATTCATGCAGGGCCTGAAAGACAGTTTTCATTGTTGTTGATCAAGGCTTGCCTGCAATGGGAAAATCTACCGGAAAATGGATCAAGACAGTGCTTTTTGGGAAGAAGTCAGCCAAATCTAGTATTTCAGAAGTAAGTCTCGGCTCTCTACCTGTTGCAATCTTTGGCTTGTGTGTGCGCTTCTGCACTTCAATGTAGTGTTTACTTTTTGTGAGGACATTGGAGACTTGACGAGTGTGTTGAAATGAATCACAAAAACAGAGTATGTGGATTGGATCACCCTCTCTCTCTCTCTTTTTAATTAAAAGCTACAATCCAGAAATCCTTGATTGAAACCTTCTTTAAATTCTATATTGGAGGTTGAAACACGAAACTTTTGAATGGTTCAACTGTCTGTAATCACAACATCAACTAGCACAAACATGCCTCCATGATCCGTATTCTCTTGTTGTATCATGTTATTTATTAGTTTATTTCACTATATTAACTTCAATATTCAAGGTTGGCATGCTCCCATAGTCCCATTGCCTAGTTCAGTGCTGCTTCTTTGATGCTTTAGTAATTTTTGCTCCGATAATGAAATCATATGAACTTATTGAATAAATGCTATTTACTTCTCCATCTAAATTTTGAACTTTCACAATCAAGTATCTGAGCTTTATTGTATCCATTTTAATTGTTCTATTAAGAAGGCATGGTTGTTGTGCTTTGTTTGTCGCCCATGAGGAGGTCCAAGCTGCTTTTTCTGGTTGGGTATTTACGTCATAAGCATTATTAGAACTTGGAACAATTTCTAATTCTCATTTTTGTTTTGATATGAACAATCCTGTGATACAGAAAGAGGAAATTAATAGATCGTCTGATGATCAGGCCGAGAATCCTTCTTTAGTTTCAGATCAAGCATCTCATACCTCCGAAACAAATGGGGAGAACTCACAGCTGGAGACGGGCATAAGTGAGAACTTACCACATAATGCAATTGTCTCATTGCCTGTGACACAAGATGCCCACAGAGAAGGAACCCTGGATTTAGATTCTCAAGACAGTTTTCAGATTGCTATGCAAGAGCAAGCTGCTATAAAGGCACAGGCAGCCTTTAGAGGCTATTTGGTAATGCTCTTTTTGGAAGTAAATATCATTAAACATGATAAGTTATGAAAACCTTGGATGAAGTAGGATATGTGAACTTATAAGAATATGCTTTTAGTTGGCACAAGGGTGTACGGAAAATTTCCCCTCTCTACTATACTTCATTTCATGTCTCTTAAAAACTTTGTTAAAAGCACTTTTCCTACATGAGTTAGGTAAATTTGTTCAGTTATTTAAATCTTGATCCTGTTCTAATGTGAACATATTGTTTTAAAAGGCTCGCCGGGCATTTAATGCTCTCAAGGGTATCATAGTGCTGCAAGCACTTATCCGTGGGGACTTGTTTAGGAGGCAGGCTAGTGCTAATTTGCTTTGCCAACAAGGGCAACTGGGCAGCTTACAAACAGAACCAGTGCCAGAACAATCTCAAAATGAAATTGAGAAGGTTAGACGAAAGTTGAGGAGAGTTTCTCGATCCAGCACAGAGGCTCCTGAGAAATCAGAAACTACCACTTTGAGGGAAAAGCCAAGCCCGAGGAAGGTGTCAAGGTCCTCAGTTGCTGATGTTCCTAAGAAAGGTGTGCATAGTTCCTCAGAGAGCAGAAGGGGTGCGCTGCTGTCAGTGTTGAAAGACTCCAAACAGGCTGAAATACAAACAACTCCAAAATCATATACACCGGAAGAGACCCTTGATGTGGTGGATGGTGATAATCTTGGTATTGAGCTAGATCCTCGAGAAAATTGTCATGACGGTAAGAAAGCTACCCTGGTGGATGAGGAGCTGAATTCCACGGACAATCAAATTTGCAAGGAGAATAAGGGAACCAGGAGAAGAAGATCTTTCCCAGTGAAGCAGGAATGTGAAGAAAACGTTTCATTTAATTCTCCAACTCTACCAAGCTATATGGCGGCGACTGAATCTGCAAAGGCTAAACTTAGAAGTGAAGGATCACCAAGGTTCGGAGATGATAGCTTTGAAAACGTTTATGAAAGGCGTCACTCTTTGCCATTTTCTGCCAATGGAAGACTGAGTTCAATGTCATCAAGGATGCAGAAGGAGGTTCAACAAAATGGCAAAGGAGGAAACGAAAATGTGAAATCACAATTGTCCTCTAGCAATGGTAATGGTAAGAACCTTGAAACTCTAAGCAGTTTGTTCACACTTATTGTATGGGCTGTTTGTTTTTGGTTAAAAATTCGTTTAAGTTTCGTAAAATGTAAAGTGCATATTCTATTACAAGCATTACTTTTAAGTCATCCTTACCGTTAATTATGTTAATTATACGGTACTTTCTTTATATAAGTTGGTATTTTTAGTGGATTAAATATTCAAATTAAGTCCACACTTACAAACTTAAGTTTTTAAGAAATTGACAAATTTAACATGATATTAGAGTCATAGTGATCCAATGGTTCAGGTTTGAATCCCCTCCGTATCATTTAATTAAAAAAATAAAAAAAATTATCGTTTAGTTGAGGCTCAATTCGCCGACATAACCATTAAAGCATATATTTCTTTGTTATAGATGTGGTGATCAAGTTCACACTTAGTAGACATAGTTTTAGCTCCTTTCCATTCAATCAATTCTTCAACATATTTCACTAAAATGTTGTCTTTATTAGATTTATTTTGATGTTCGTACAATACCATATTATTTTGTTTAAAATTTTTTCATTTTGAATTTCAGAGAAGGTGGCCAGGGCAGGTTGGAAAAGGTGAATATGCTGTAACTTGCTTGAAGAGATAAAAAGTATCTACCACTTTTTTGTACCGTACACGGTACCCCTCAGTTATACTACGTTTGGTGTATTTGAGTGAATGTCTACTATAGACATGTAAGATTCAGCATCAGTCGGTTTTGATTTAGCTTCTTGTGTGCTTTATATATTTAACATTTTCTCTTTTCCGCTTCACCATAGTTCTGCATGATGTAAGAGAATTCATAAATGTTTATTGCATGGTATCTTCTATAAGCTTGATACATTTGCAATTAAAAGAAGTTCTTGATAATTTTAGGGTTCATTTCCCTTGTTTGCTTGTTGATTTGTTCCTTATCGTTATATGCTCTAATATAGTTGCGTGATGTGAAAAGTCTTAAATGCATTTTTCTGAATTGTTTCTTAGAAGAAGTCGAAGCTAGTTACATTTACCGATAGATCTTTTCTTGATTTGAGTCTGAATCTAGTATTGTACTTGTGTTTGCCCTACATTGCAGAGTATTTGGATATACACCTTATTTACAGGCTTCTCTAGTGCTGCATAGCATGAAAAGTCTCTGTCTCCTTGCTATTGGCTAAATAACTATTCAACAAACCACCACCCTGCATTGGCTAATAAAACCAAAAAGAAATGAATTCCTGAAAAAATTTGGCTAATGTTTGTGAACATTAGGATATCATTATATCTAAAAAGAGATCATTCTTGTTTCTGCTGAATCCTGAACCACCTCACCAATTATTTTTTTGATGTGTTCTACACTTAAAAGTGTTTCATGAGATACAGAAGGCATATACTGAGGTTCCAGTAGTGAAGTTTGGATTAACAAATCCAACAGTAACCTTATAGCCGTTTCCCATATAAATGCATCCATTGCTCACTGAACCACCACCATAGATTGTGGCTCCAGTATCATATGACCATAGAATTTTTCCTGTTTTTGCATTCATTGCATAGATGGGTCCTTGTCGATACGTGGATCCGGCAAAGAGGATACCATTGGCCACAGTAACAGGTCCAGGAGCGGTAGCGTTGCTAGGATTGGCTGTCGACCACAGGACATTGCCATTTCTAGAATCCATTGCCACCCATCCACCAGCAATTGTCGAGTTCTTGGATGGTTTCAGCATGAAGTTCTTGTGTTGGCTGTTGGCAATATTGGTGTAGATCCTTCTCTCATCTGTGGCTGCGCCCCACATAGCCCCTCCACCCAAGCCACCTGGTCCAGCCTCCTACAATGAAAGCCTAGTGCTTATAGACAGTTCTAGGATCAAAAACAAACAAGAAGATAGCTGTTTTCTCTGCTTAACAAGCTAGTGAACTTAAAATGTCTTTTTTTGGAGACTAGACTTACCATAGACCAGACAAGGCTGCCATTATTGCGATCTAAAGCCCATGCATAGCCACTTTTCTGAACAGCAACTACAATATCATGCTTGACTTTATTAAGATACATGCTAAGCATCATTGGTGCCTCTCCAAAATCAGCATCAGGGCTAGGTCCAGGCGGGCAATTAGGATTTAAATGCCAATTGCATGCTCCAAACCATACATCATAGCCCCCTAACTGCTTGTACCACACAATCTTGCCAGTGCCTAAGTCAAGTGCCAGGATAGAATTTGAGTGATTTTCGGTTTCGATACATTTGTCCGGACTTGTTGGTACTGTTTGATTATTTTCCTCTTCTTGGCATTGGCGTACATGAAGAGGAGCTGAATAGAGGTTCCCTGTGGCAATATAGACATGGTTCCTGATGGGGTCAATTGATGGACTGCTTCCCCAAATGGCTGCCCCAGCATATTCTCCTGTCTTGCCGAAATTGTCAGGCAGCATGAAGGTTTGCCACAGGATACTGCCAGTTCGGGCATCTAATTTTGCAAGACTGCCGCGGAAGGTGCAGCATAGCTCAACGCTAAGGCCTTCTTCTAGTGAAGATGTTCCAACATAGAAAGCACTGCGACAAGTAAATATAAAAAACAAGGTTTAAACAGGGTGAGTTACAGCTTTGGTATGCAGTTTTCTAGTAAAAGTTAAGGATGAATTCAACACCAAATAATTTAGTGCTTTATTTGGAATTTATTTCTCCTAGGCCTATTGAATAATGAATTTGGACATTTTGATATGATTGAACATGGAAATCAGGAACCTTTGGTACGATATAGTTGAAGTTATCTTTGTCCTCGATAGTATGAAATTTTAGAAATTTAATGGCAAAGACAACATGTTAGACAAACACAACTAAAAAATGATGGTCAAATTTATCTTTATCATTATAAATATTACAAGTTGAAGGTCAGGTTGTCCATAGGCCAAACAACTTCTATTAATATAAAGAGAGAAACTAAATCTTGGGACAAATGAAGACTTGTTGTTAGGCAGCTTATCATATTAAAATCAAGTTACCTATACGTAGCTTTCTGGATTCTGCTCATGCATTCTGAGAACCGCAAGACTTCGTTTGAAAATGAATAAATTCTATATTTTTCTTATCACTTCCTGATTTTGGGTAAGATGACTGACAAAAATTTTGTTTAAGATTTTGCTTCTGATTTTCAATGGAGGATTGAAAGAAAAATAGAAAATGAAAATGGCTAGGACTAACCCCCTGTAGTAAGTTCCTGACATGGTTATGAAACTTCTGGCATGGTCATCTAGCCGGGTAGACCACACCAGCTTGCCGTTTGATCGTTTGAGAGCAATAACAACAGCAGGTCCAGAGATTCCAACAAGGAGCAAATCTCCAGCTACTGTTGGTGTTGATCTTGATACTGTGGAGTTGACATTAAGAATGAAACCAGTGTTGTTAAAGCCTGTTAGCTCTTGCAACTTCTTCTTCCAAACAAGAGATCCATCTGCTGCTTTCACTGCATAGATGTATCCATTCCAGCTAGGAAAATAAAGGGTGTCATCAGATATTGCTGGTGTTACACTTACATCACCTCCTGTGTGGAATTTCCACTTCAAATGTAGTTTGGACACTGTTATTGGGCTGATCTTTTTCTCCTTGTTTGCATATCTCCTGTTGTACAAGTCTCCACCATGGTTTAGCCAGTTTTCTGCGGCCTTACGGGTGGTACCCTGCAACTGGAATCAAAACTCATAAGTCAATGTATGTAGTTGGCCTTTAATTATGATGCATATTATAATTTTGTGTGTGTGAGAGAGAATAAAGAGAGAAAAAGAGAGATTTACATTGACATCTGCAGTAGCTGTGACAAGTAGAAAAAGCATGCAAATGAAAAGTACAGAAAGATTATTGAGGCATCTAGAAGGCGCCATTGAAGTGGAATGCCGTTAAGAGGTACTCTCAAAGTGTGCAGAGACTTACTAGTTTTAGGCTATTTAAATTTTAACTCATATGCAGGGATTGAGTGGCCTTCTAATTTGACTTGGAGAATCCAAATCTGGACTTATTGATGTTCTAAATGTGCATTTTAAATTAGATATTGTACTTTGAATGGGTTCTAAAGGCGCCTATTAACTGAAGTCTTTAAGAGTTGTATTAAAGATATAAAAATCTATTTATACTTGAGAGTGAGAGCTCTTGTTAAGTGATTTCTTTTTTTTTTTTCCCAAAAATTTTGAAATATAAATTTTAAATGATCAAGTTGCAAAACCTGTAAATGGAAGAATGCCAAGAACAGGTCTCTGTAGTAATTGTGAAGGAATGTCACCCTCTACAGATCAAGATGCCATCACATCTGAAGCTGGTTTGACTGACGAGCTTTTCAAGGGAAGGGATCTCTCTACATAAATGATAGAATATATGAGAATCATACAAGAAGTAATTGATGCACATAAATTGACTTTGCTAATGGATCCGGAGGGCGATTTTGGAGTCAATAATACTCTTTATGTTATATGGATCCTAACAAGTAACAAATGCACTTTTTTCTGTACAAGCTGATAATAGTTAATTAACTTAATTATACATTTTGGAACCGTTCATGCATGTGCTTGAGTTGCTCGTGAGTGTGTTAGTTGATGTTATTATATATCTGTGAGAGGTTAATACGTTTTCCGATCTTATAGGTAGTATTACATAGGTTATGGAAGGTAAGTTCTATTGTAAGTATATATTCTCTTGATAAGTACCAATGCCAAAAGGAAAGAAATAATAGCAACAAGTATGCAGTGGTGCTATAATTAACTTATGTTTCTGAGAGTCTTGTGTGCTGAAACTTATGGCAATTCTCCAAGCTTAATGAGAAGAGTCTGCCTGATTATTTGGTTAGAAGCAGATTCCTCCTGCATATTAGGGTCCCGACATCGATTTCCTAAGGAGCTGTTAGTTTCCAATACATAACACATAATCCATATAGATCAAAAAATGTGATCTCAGCTCTCATTAACTCTCAGAGAGAAATATAAAGTTAAAAGTGGCCTGTCATTCATTGTATACCACCATTGAAGATTTCCAAAATATATATAACTTGGCAGGAAGCAGAAAACCATAAACACATAACGGTAGTAGTACTTCACTCATTATAAAATGTGCGCATTCATGGCCAGAAATACAGGCTTATATGTAGATCATGCATAATACCTAACAGTACCTGCTGTACTTTATTTCCCAATTGACATCAGAAGTCATTAGGTATCTTTATTTATGGAAATACATTCTTCTTTTTTTGGAGAACATCGAAGTGTTATACTTCATAGATGTCTCCTAATTCATGTATTGGAGTATCAATTATTCGTGGTTCATGTGACACAAAACGCAAAGAGTGAGGTTCCATTAGTATAGGATGGATCAATGAATCCTATACTAACCTTATATCCATTACCAACGTAAATGCACCCATTACTTACCGACATGCCACCGTAAACTGTAGCTCCTGTGTTATATGACCATAAAATAGTTCCTGTTTTGGCGTGGATTGCATAAATGGGTCCTTGCTTGTATGTTGAACCAGCAAAGAGGACACCATTAGCCACGGTGACAGGGCCACTAGCAGTGGCATTTGCAGGGTCGGCTACTGACCAAAGAATTCTACCATCACGAGCATCCATTGCCACCCATCCACCTGCAGTTGTGTTTTTGTTGTATGGAATTAGAGTAAAATTTTCGTTATTACTGTTGGCAATGTTAGTGTAGACCCTCTTTTGTGGCAGCTCCCCAGCTTCCCCCTCCGGTTATGCCTCCAGGACCTGCTGTCTACATTTCAATTGGGGAATTTACTCTGATCCCCCAATTAGATTTCAAGAAAACACTTAACCCCACACTTTTACTAAACTAACACTTA